>PVKS010052918.1:0-10576 GCA_004027875.1 Aplodontia rufa
CAAATAATACTTATGCAATCATTTAATTCTGGAAAATTCAAAATCTAAACATTTATATTGCTTATAGGGTTGAAATATAAAAGAATCAGGAAATTTACGTGTGGGCGATGTGGGGGTAATTCTGGTTTAAGAACAAATGCATATCATATTGTTACTTTTTATATATTTACGATTGTACAATAACTCAACTCCTTAATAAAAATTTTAAAAATGACTTATAGTTGAATAGCATTTATTGCCAGTGTTTTAATAATTTATCAATGTTATACATCTCTTGAGAGGAACAAGATTGTGAAAACTGAGCACTTGTGGAGAGAGAGGAACATAAGAAGAAAAGGAGTAGTGAAAGTTGTTAATGTCTTACAAATACAGGAAGCTAAAAAGAAAAAGTGATTTTTGAAAACCAGTACGTCTGTGCATCCATACACATACCCAGAGTATTATTGTCATCATTAGAATCCCATATCATTTTGTTTGCACCATTTATATATTGCATATTTCTTACAAATATCTATTGGGGTTAAATAAAATAATTTATTGGTCATTTATGTGTTTATTTATACGATTTTATGTGCAAGAGGTGTGAAGTGTCAGATCTGCTGACTGAAGGTAGCCATTAACAAGTCATGGGAAAAATTTGTAGATGATTTCCGTGGGAACTAAATAGTTTCATACACAGAAGACAGAGGAACTAAGTTTAACAACTCAACCAAAAGGAGATAGACTCGAGGACCATGTATGTATCATAAAGTTAGAAAATGCCCTTGGCAGTTATTTCAGTTTCTTTTTGTTGAGTTTAGGAAGAAAAGGAAATCATAAAAGATCCTCAGTATTACAGCACTTTGAAAATTTTACCAGGTCTCTTGCTGATAATGAATCACATGTGTGTTACTTTGTGACCTGACTTAACTAAAATTAGAGGATAGATGACATAAATATTCTGTGGTTCATGGAACTTTGGAGATCTGAAAGCAATTCACCTGCTAGCCTGTGACTTATTTGTAAGGAGAATAACAACCCAATTTTCTTTATCAACTCAATTTTAACCAAACATAAATCTGAATTTTCATATCTGCCCTGTATGCCAATATTTAAGTGGTATCTTTGTAATTTTGAGTTTGTAAACAGTTATAAAAGAAAATATTATCTTTAAGAAAGTATTATTCTGACACATTCATCATTTTTACACAGTAGTGCTATAATATGACTGCTGTGCAGTTTTCTCTTTTTCTCTTAGTAAATTGTAGTTTATTACAATCAAGCGTAATGAAAATAGACCAATGTACAACTCTGAGTTCTAATCCTGGAAGGTTGTACTAAATCTCTCAGTAGTCAAAGACCTACGTTGATGGCACCGTGCAACAGTTGAATTAAGTTCCCAAACATTAAAAAAACTAATGAGTGGATGATAGGTAAGTTGATGTGCAGGTGGGTAGGTCGGTGATATGTTAGTAGATAGAAATACACACAGATGGTAGCTAGTTACCAACAGGAGGAAAATAGGTAGATGGATGAATAGATAGATGAATAGAAGAAAACAAGTCCCTCCATCTCTATCCCTCTAGAGCAGTATTGTGGGATGACTAGACACTAATTTCTTTCTCACAAAATTAGAATCAGATGGATCAGAAAATCATTTTTCAGTCCCTTCTTTTGTCTCTCCTTATTTAGCTCAGGGCTCATAGGCTCTCACAGTATTGACTAATGTTAACATTGTCATCACCCTGTACCAGCATAACTCTACTGGCTTCCAAATTTTCCTGAAGAAGAAAATAATCTTGGATATTGTTAAAAACAAATACTGGTGACCAAACACAATCTATGATATCAGAATTTCTTAGGATAAATATCTGAAAATTGTGTGTTTGACAAAAACCAGGGGATCCTTATTATCAAGAAAGATTGGAAAATATTGATTATTTAAACTATCTCAGCAGCCATCTGAAGTAAGAAAGTAGATGATATCCCAATTATCATAAATGAGAAAAATGACACTTAGAGGCATTTAATACCTTAGTGAAGGTCACATAGTTAAAAAGTGGAATTATGTGCTAGTTAAAAAAAAATTAAATGCTCATGGAGATGGAAATGTTAACTACCCTAATTTAATCATTACATATACATGTATCAATCATCACACTACACCCCATAAACATATGTAATTAAATAATATTATTCTTGCTCCATCTTTTAATACATCTCTACCAAATGCTAAATTGTTTCCTATATTACTGTACACATCATTGCTAGCCAAGATTAAAGACTTTGACCAAAATGGAAAGTAAAAATTTAACCTTCTCTCATTCCCTGAGTCCCTCTACTATAACCAGTTGCTCACATTTCTTGCACAGATTTCTGGAGACCTTGTCTGCCTGCCATATTCCATTGAAACCTCCTACTGTAAGGACTTTCCTTCTTCTTGAAGGCCCCAGCCTCCAATATTAGCTTCTCTTGTCTAGTATTTCACTATTCCTCCACCAAGAGCCTGAAATATGTGGTGGTGGCCCTCTATTTAATGGACTATAGCTAAAAAATAAAAACAAAAAAAAACCCCTGAACTTTCCTAGTGGCCTGAGGCAAAACGTTGTCACCTCTTGTGCTCTGTGGGTCTTCTATGTGAACTTACCCAAACTGACCAGAGATTCCAGAGCTAGAAGTATTTAGAAGGACCATAAGGTCAAATTCTCTATTTTAGAAGAAAAGACACTAACAAAACACTAAAAATCAATTAAGTATTCAGATTGTAAAGTTAAAATATGTAAAGTAATAGGTTTGAGGAGAGAATGACTTTCTTTGCTGCTTTTCTAAGCTAAACCTTTCTTTTCCTAACCCAAGTAGACCTAGAAGTCATTCATGCTCCCTTTGTGTACTTTTTTTATGCCAGCCTTTGCACTGAGAAATTCATTTACCTTATTTTACCTTATTGTACTGAACCTCAAAATAATTTTTCAAATAAAATATTGCTGCTTCCAGTTGCCAAAGGATTTATGAGGAAACTGAGTCAGAGTTTCAAAACTTGTGATGTTTTTGTAAAAACAAGGAAAAAAATGGAGACAAGACAAGATTGACATTCTTTTTTTTTTTTTTTTAATTCTCAAAACATGCCAGGAACACACCTTTTCAGCAACCTGGGAAGCCAAAAGAGGAGAATCACAGATTTGAGACGAGCATGAACAATTTAGTGAGACCCTGTCTCAAAAATAAATAAATAATTAATTACAAAATAAGGACTGGGGATGTAACTCACTGGTGCAGTGGCACTTGGTTTAATCCTTAATACTGAAAAAAAGAACTGCATGCCCCTTCTTAAATAGCAATTCCACTTTTTCAAAAATGTATGAACGTATCTAAAAGATAAGTGAATCTATTGTAAGTTAAAAAAAAGCATAATGCATGTACAAAGCTAAAATGTAGGACTAACATAATAGAAAAAAGTGAGAGCTTCATGATACTAAGAAGACTTAGTGGGTCAGAACAGTTAACCAGAATTAACATAAAGAAGTGTTGACCTACCTTGTAAGTCTACATTTAAGCAGTTGCTCAATGATGCACAAATACAGGATAACAAGTCTTAATATGACCTTTAGTCATTAAAAAAGTACTGAATATTTATTATTTAGTGTTTTGTAGGTCTTGGGAGTATAATATCTAATGTTTATAAGAACTTGCATTTGGGGATGGGATGAGAAATCTGGTAAACACTTATTACAACAGCAGCAAAAATAAGCTAATTTCAGGAACTGATTAATTTTAAAAAAGGATAATGGATTAAAAAGGTAATGGACAGAAAGTAGTGGACAGGAATTTTTTAGCTAGAGTGACTCAGGAAGGCCTTTGATGGGGAGATAATATTTGCACTGAGTCCTAAATAAGAAGCAGCAAACCATGCAAATATTTGAAGGAAGAAAATGGTTCAATTAAAAGAAACTGCAATTGCATAGGCTCTGAAATGAAAAATACTTTGGTATGTTTAAGGGACAGATAGAGTGGCAGTGTGGATATTGTGTCACAAGCAACCTTGGAATGAACATACGTCAATAAGGGGACAAAAACCCAGACCAGATCATATAGGGCCTTTTAGGTCACAGCAAGATTTTATTCTAGATATAATGAAATGCTATTGCAGGGCTTTACATTGAGTAAGGACATACATGCATTGATTTACTTTTAAAAATATCATCGCAGAAGCTTTATGGGAAATGATCTATAAGGAGAGAGGGTGGATGCAGGGTAAAATGAAATAAGGTTCTTCAAAGAGTTCCATATTGGAATGACACTTTCTAGGACCATCATACAATAGTGGAGATAGTAAGAAGTAGTACAATTTTAGATATACTTTGGCAGGACAGGTTATAGGACTTAATAGGTTGGGTTTAAAAAAATGAAAAAAAAATTACTAACTCCTAAATTTGTAGCCTGAGCTTCTAAGTGGTAAAATGGGGGTACAATTTCTTGAGATGATGGCATACTATGAACTAAGTTGGAAGACTATAAAATTGATAATTTTGTTTAGATCATTATTTTAGTCAGCTTTTTCACTGCTGCAATTAAATGACCTGATAAGAACAATTTTAGGAGGAGAAGGTTTATTTAGTGGCTCATGGTTTCAGAGGTCCCATCCATGGAAGGCTGGCTCAAGATGAGGCAGAACATCATGGCAGCACAAAAGGCTCCAGCAAAGAGAGCGCTCAAGGCGTCACATCAGGAAGCAGAGGAGAGTGTGAATTTCCATGCGGGATACCAAATATATACCCCAAAGGCATGCCCCAAATGACCCACCTCCTCCAGCCACACCCTACCAGCCCACAGTTGTCAGTTAATCCCTATAAGAGGAATAATTCACTGATTGGGTTAAGGCTCTTATAACCCAATCATTTCACCTCAGCTTCCCCAAATTGTCACATGTGAGCTTTGGGGGATACCTCATATTCGAACCATTAGCAGCCATGTTTATTCTGAGAAACTTAAAAAAAATCATAGTAGTGTTTATTTGGCTGTTAGTTGGCTATATTTTTGTACTGCAAAAACTTTCGGAAGGAGATTTTTGAAAAGTTCAACCAAATACAAGTAGTATTTGAAGTACTATTTGATTGATTGTAATCATTTAGTGACAGTATAGATAAAGAAGATAGGAAGGCTGAGAGAAGAGGCCAAAGTCCTACAGCATTTTATCAATTAGAGATTTAATAGATAACATGCAACTATGAAAGACTGAAAGATAAATACCAGGAAAACATGGTATCCGAAGCAAAAGAAAAATCATGTTTCAGGAAGAATGGAATAATTAATTATGTTTAATACTGTAGCTAGCACTATCAAGGTGATGGAGATTGTCATTGGCTAACATCAGATGTAGATTTAAAATGATTTTGGTAAGAATTGTGTATAGGGTCAAAAGTACAGTTGGAATTGCTTGGAAATAAAATACAAAGTGAGTATGTGGAAGTCATACATATACAGAACTACTTTCATGATTATTTTTCTTGAATAGGAGCAGATTGTTTTCCATGAAAATGAGTTGGAGAATAGGACTCCAATTGCAAGGTTACATAAGGGTAAGAGACTGTTTGTTATGATGTTTTGAAAGAACCAGTAAAGAATGGACATTTGGTGAATCAGGAGAGAAATTGTTTAATGAAAACAATTAATTTTTTTTAAAGAGAGAACGACAGTGAGAGAGAGAGAATCAATTTTATTTATTTTTTCACGTGGCTTTCATTGCTCCAACACTTCATTGTGTACATGGTGCTGGGGTTCAAACTCATGTTCTCGTGCATGCCAGACAAGCACTGAACCTCTGAGCCACTACTCCAGCCTCAAGAAACTAAATTTTAAGTATGGTAATAGTGAATGGAATTTGTGGCACATATGAACTTGATCTTGGGTATGCATGTCATTTTTATAATAATATGGGAAATCATAATACGGAAACCTAAGAAAAGGAAATAATACAGTAGGATGATGACATTTTTGCTGAAGATAAAATAATTCTCACTTATGTCTATCTATTGTGTTCAAGGTCATCAGTTTGTGGGTGTGGACATTAAAAATTTGAGATGAAGACATGAATTGTCACTTTATAAAATGATTGTCAGAGATTCAGTGGTGGATTGGAAGAAAGCAGCTTTTTCATTGCTTCATGGCGAAGAATTCAAGTACCTTCTCAACAAGGAAAATGAATGGAAATGGAGATCATCATGTTAATTGAAATAAGCCCCATGCAGGAAAGCAAATTTCACGTTTCCTCTCATATGTAGCACCTAAGGGAGAAATGACAGCATGAAAATAGAAGGGGGGCTAGTAGGGAAAAGCAAGGGGATGGGGTGGTAAGAAAGGGAATCCAATATTGTACAATAAATATGCACTAAAATTATAATAAAATAACAAAATAAAGAAGGAAGTTTAGTGGAAAAGTTTAATAGGAAAGTCAATGTTGGAACTTCTTTTGATACTGAGTATCTAAATTTAAATGAACTCCAATTCATGAAACTTCTTTTTTGGTTGAGGTATTTATACATAGATACAAAATATAGTTCAGCTTAATCAGAGTAATGGGCATTCCAGGTGAAGAGAATGTCAGAGAGAGTTGAGAGAGAATTTCAAAGGTCTGCAAGGGCTCACTAAAGACTCTAGACTTCTGTGAAAGTGAGTACCTGGAGTAGTTGATGGATGGTGAAAAGGCATTAGGATACAAGAACTGCATGTTTTCATGAGACTGAAGAACTGTTGAAATATTATAGTAAGTGAGTTGTGGAAGAGAGGCTGCTAAGCAGAGATAGAAATATTTGAAGTTAATATTTTGTGAATAGTACAGTTATAGATGATGAACTAGAAAATTATGAAATAAACAGCCCAATGAGATTGAAGGTTGGAAATAAGCAAGTTGATGTTCTAAGATTGTAAGTTTTGGATACATTTTGTATTTGCATGAGAAATTCTGGGAGAATCATAACTCAGGAGAGGAATACAAGAATTGGATGTTCTATGACATGATGAAGAAAATTCTAATATATGTCAGTGATGGTGACTGAAGGGAAAGCTAAAAAAGTGTGATTATTTGAATCTGATAAAAGCTAAAGATTTTTTAAGAGAGAGAGAGAGAGAGAGAATCAATTTTATTTAGTTTTTCATTTGGCTTTAATTCCTCCAACACTTTGTTCTGTACGTGGTGCTGGGGTTTGAACCCGCATCCTGGCACATGCCAGTCAAGCACCAGAACTACTGAGCCCCTCCAGCCCTTAAGAGAAAAGAGAACAAGTGGTTTTAATGGTTTTGAGTTATGTGGAAGTATAGATGACAAAACAGTCTTCCTTTAAGAGGATAGGGGTATGTGGTCTCATTGGTGCAGTCTCAATTCAGTTAAGCAAGAAGATAAAAGAATTGATCAGGTGCAAGGGTTGGCAGTAGAAATTGCATCAGGGAATGCAAAGAATTGTGTTGGGATAATCATTTGAATTATGATGTATGGTATTAAAACTTGGATTTCTGTTGGTGACCAAGGGTATAGGGACAATAGAGCTATTATGGAAATCATTAAAAGGATTAAAGACCATGAAGCACCTACTCATAGCCCTTTGGAAAAACATCAACTTAGCAAAACATGGAATAATTGGAGACTAAGAATGTAGTTTTGCCTTGAGTAAAGGGACTGCTTCCTAGAAGCAGAGAGGTAATTGGATGATGCAATTTCATTTGAAAAATATACAAAAGATGCAAAGATTATGACTACCAGATGGTAAAAAGTTGACAATGTGGCTTTACTAAATCAAGCAATAGAAAAATGCATTCTTTGACTATATCAATAAACATTCACTATATAGAAAATGTAAATATGGTCACTGGCTTTTTGAAGGTATCTAGACTGGCATGGCTAACTCTGGTTCTTATTCTTCGTATTGACAAGTGAGATTCCTAATTTGTGTAGGAAGGGATCTTGAACATGTGAAATAATTAAGAGGTTGTTGGAGAGCCAAACAAGACATGTCTTAATAATTACAAAGTACCAACTCAGTAAATACACAAGTTCAGACACTTCTATATATACTAAGACCCTTTAAAAATAAAGGAAAGATTGGAAAATTTGATCTGTACTTCTAGTGATCTTTCTAAAAATATAGTCTGTGGATCTTACATTTCAGCATAATCTAAGAAGGCTATTGAAAGTTTGTGTCCCTGGATGTCATACCAGACCCATTCAAACAAAATCATTTGTGAATGGATCCACAAATTTGTATATTTTAACCTGTTATCACAATTTCTGCCACAATTCAGTTACATGAAGACTCAGATCATTAATGTGCTAATAGGAAACAATTGATAGGTAGTAAATTTGGGGCACTATGATATATTGGGTAAAATATGGGCATATCTTGACTCATGGATGTATCTTGAGGCCCATATAATGTCTGTGACACAATGGGTACTCAATAAATATTTGATGAATTAAAGACCAATGTAATCAAGATTTAAGCCCTCTGTCCTCTGATCTCCACTCTAGGATATTGGTATTGATCAGACACCTATTTTCTGGCTCTTCTAGCCAGAGACTTTACCAAATCTATCTCCTCTGGAGTTTATCTAAGGTTGAGCTCTGTTCACTTAACCTTCTCTTAATTCATTATTGGCTTCAATTTCTGACTGTAGTTCTAAGCTCACTGACCAAGAAGAGGTGATCATTTTTCATTTAATAATCTAGCCTAGATGCTAATAAATGCCTATCCAATTTACTAGATTGAATTCTAGATATTCATTCATAAATTGATCAGGACAGTCTCCCCTGGTCTGAGAAATCATCGGATACCAAATATGACATGTCTTGACCAGTTCTAACAGAAGTAGAAATACGATTTACCAAGGCTTAATGAGTGATCATTCATTTCAAATAATTAACGAATTTAGCACAGGCAAAAGAAAATAAGGTTATTTGGAGTTTTTTAAAGAATATATTTATGACCAACAGGAATAAGTTAAAGAAAGAATATTTTGATTCAAAATAAAGCAAAACAATCTAAAATTAATCTCTGTGCAATGGCATCAACTGCCTTAAAGTAGCCAGCTCCAGTTTACTAGGAGAAGTCAAATTGAAGCAAAATATAATTTATCTGAAATAGAATCATAAAACTTGAAGGAACTTTAGAAATCGATTTAGTATTCTATTTCAAACTCATCCTTTTATAAGTATGGAATCTGAGGTCCAGAAAAATTGTGACCTATTTAAATCCATATAGCTTTTTAAAGTCCACAGTAAGGACACAACCTGACCTTAGGGTTTTGTCCACTATCTTCTCAATTTGCAACAACAATATCTGCTTTGGTTTACAGTCTGTAAAACTATTGTCTAAATTCTAGAATTCAGCTGCATATTTTGAATGTACAATTTTAGATTCCCTTTTTGTTTATATCCAGAATTTAATAGTTAATTAATTTTACATGGAAATGAAGTGAATCATGACTCTGAATTTGCATATTAGCAAATTGAAAAAAAAGACAAATCTTGCCTGAAAACAGCTTATGACAATCTGTTATTTACTGACAAAGAAGTATACCATCATTTTTTCCTTTTTTGGAGGTGAAATAAATTAAATGGCACCTACCTTCTTGTTGTGTGTAACAGGACCCTCCGTTTGGGCCTAAGAATATGATTTTGCCATTTTGTCAATAGTAGGAAAAGGAAATAACATTTGGAGAATGTCTTCTTGGTAGGTGCTTCATATGTGTAATTACATCTATTTTCATTTAATCTACACAATATCTCTGTGAAATAGATATTACCACTACTTAACAAATGAGGAATTTGAATCTCAATATGGTTTAGTGCAATACTTATAGACCTGTAGTTGATCTATGGGAGAACAATATTTGAAATTAGGTCTTAAGTACCAACTGTTCTGATTTACCTAGGACTAAGGAATTTCCCAACATGGGCATTTCTCTGTTAAAGCTAGGAATTTCCTGGCTCTCTGATTGCTTACTCACTCTGGTTATTCCAGAATTCTGGCAAAGGGGAAGAAATTTCTTCCCCAAGCGCACCAAACATTAGTGATGAAGTTGGAAGGTCAGTGTTGGGTTGTGATGTGGCGTACAGCTTTATGGATCCATTTTGTATGATGTTGATTGGAAGGCTTTGGTATGAGACCCCAGAATGCACACTATTAAAATCTTCCTAAATTATTGTAATAGGCGTCATCCATATATCATGTTTTTAGAAAGAGCCGAAAATGATAATTTAAAAAAAAGAAATAACATATTAGAAAGAGTTAGGATTTCTGAAGAAATCTGTCCTTTATACCCTTAAAGGGCCCTACAATATACCATAGAGCCTGAACATCTGTATCTGCCAGAATCATTAGTAATACCTAATTGAAAGATCATCACCCTCATGGAGGCATTTGTTAAGCCATGTTAGGTGTGAGTGGATAATTAGACTTTCTTTAAGGGAAGATGGAAACCCATTCTCTAGCTTTTTCAGACAAAGGCCTAGGTTTGAGAAACACCAGATATGCACTATAACCACTACTCAGGCAGCAGAATGACCCTTTCAGGACAATAGTTCTCAAACTCCATGTTTGTAAGAAGC
>PVKS010052919.1:0-10593 GCA_004027875.1 Aplodontia rufa
TGGGGGTAATTGCAATATCCAGAATATATACACATTTTATATTATTTTGTTAAAAACTTGTATGGTTGTTCAAAAATAAAATAAAAAAAATAAAAGTGGGATAAAAAATTTAAAAAAAAGATGAACTGATGACTACCTAGTCATATTAATGGGGCTGGATCAAAGAGCTCTTTAAGTAAAATAAGAGGATAATAATTTTAAAAATTGGTAGGATTAATTTCAATTTGACAAAGACAGAACAACAAAGACGAGATATACACTCCTCCTTGAATCAACTAAAAATTAAACAGAAGAAAAAAAAAACAAAATAATATTTAAGACACTTTCCAAGAGGCATAGAATAGTGATCCTCATACTAGTGGATCCAACATACTAGTTGAGTCTAATAGTTATAGTTTAATACCTTGAAAATCTTTCCAATTTATAGTGCAGGGAAACCCCAACTGAGTCTAGCAGACTTCCTGAGCTGATGAGAGGGGCCTCAGATTCTGGGAACAAGGCTGCTATGGTTTTCAGAACATGGTCACAGATAGACAGCTGCCTAGAGAGAACTTAGACGCCTTAGAGGAATACCTGCCATTAATGGGGCAGAGAGGCGCACATGCTTCTGAAGAAATGACCAGAGGTTGAGAAAGAACATCAGAGAGCCCTGGACAAAGAGATCCAGGCGCCCAGCCAGGACTGAGAATAATCTGCCACCTCCTGGACTGAAAAAGCTTGTAATTGACACAGAACCAGGGAGCACACTCGGAAGTGGTAGGGATGCTGCTCTGATCCTATCTGACAAATTATAAAAATGAGATGCAAAAACCTCAATTCATTTCTATTAAAGATAACTGCATCTGGGACTAAACTTAGAGAAATGCAAACTTTTCTATTATATAGAAATTTAATTTCAAAATACAAAATTTCTATCACCCAGCAATGTAAATTTCAGAGTTGCATGCTTTTATTCTGAGATTCCAAGATTACCAGGCATGCAAATAAACAGGAAAATATGACTCATAAAGAAAAAAAATCAAGCAATTATAATGAAGTAAAAGTGTTAAAGATAAAAGAGCAGAGAAGGGCATTCAAGCAGTTATTTTCACTGAATTCCGGATGTTCAACAAGGTATGAAGATACCTGAAAAAATTCTATTTTAATTTCTAGACAGGAAAAGTACAACAACCAAGATGAAAAATACACTAGATGGGTTTAATGGCAGATTAAACATTGCAGGGGGAAAATGATTCATGATCTCCAAGAACTGGCAATGGAAACTATTCAGAAGAGAACACAGAAATAAAAACATCCAAAAACTGAAAATAACTTCAGCATGTCCTGTGACCACTTCAAGAATTATGCTGTCTCTAGAAGGATAGAACTAAGAAAGATTAAAAAAAAGTTTGAAGAAATAACTGATTTTTCCAAAGTTGATGAAAACTGTAAAATTACAGATCCAAGAAAGCAAAAAAAAAACTCTAAGTGAAAGTACACTACAGCATATCAGAATCAAATTAGAAACAACATACAATGCAGAAAAAAGAACGGCATTAGAGTTCTTTTTGGAAACTGGTGGAAAGAATATTGTTCTCCGTCGATTTCCATGCACTGATCTCCTGAACTTGTAAATATACTACTTTAAAATGACAGAAGGGGCCTAGCAGACACAGCTGGGGTCAAGACTCAGAGATGAGGAGAGAGCCCTGGCTTATTAAGGAAGCCTAATAGAATCACAGAAGTCATTAAAAGTGGAGAACCCAGGGTTGGGGATTTAGCTCAGTGGCAGAGCACTTGCCTAGCACGCCCAAGGCCCCAAGTTCCATCCTCAGCCCTGTTAAAAAAAGAAAAGAAAAGTGGAGAACCTGTCCTGACTGCAGCTCAGAGATATGACAGGAAGTTTTCTCACGCTGGCTGCTTTTGAGAATGGAGGAAGAAAGCCACAATGAAGGAACATGGTCATTTTGAGAAGCTGAGAAATTATTTCCCAGTTCACAGTCAAGAAAACAGCAAAAAATTGATCCTACCACCACAAGGAACTGAGTTCTACAAACAACCCATTTTGGCAGGAAATGAAAGAAAACTACTGATTTTAGCCTGTGAAACCCATACCAGGCTTGTGACTGACAGAACTGTAAAATAATAATTATTTCTACTTAGCTCTGAGTTTGCAGTAGCTTGTCATGGCAGCAACAGGAAATGCACGCAGAAGCAATGCATGTTCGAAGACGGGGAGCATTGTCTTATAGTAGTAATTGGGGTTTAAAAAACAACGGCCAATGGAAAATTGAAATGTCGATGGGCATCTTTGCTTAAGAAGCTGACAAATTGACTCCATGATTTATTAAAAAGTGTAAATGGAAAAGATGGACAAAGATGAACAAGCTACCTGATCTCAAGAAAGGTTACAAAGCTACAACTTGACAAAATAATGTAGCATAGGCACAAATGTAGACAAACTGACCAGGGACATAAGAAAGTCCAGAAATGAATGCGTGCATGGTCAGACTACTGATCTTTTACAAAGTTACCATGGAAATTCAATGAAGAAAGGATAATTTCTATCAATAAACTGTGCTGGCATAATTGCATACTCGCACGCCACCAAAGTAAAGTTTGGCATAATTCACACTACATACAAAAGGTAAAAGATGACAGAGATAGATGACGGAAGAGAACATTAGACAAATCTTTGTGACCTTAAGTTAGGCAAAGACGTGTGAGATCTGACACCAAGTCATAATTCATAAGAGAGAAAAATTTATTGAACTGCCATTCAGCAAAATTTCAAACTTTTGTTGTTTTAAATTTACTATTAGGGGAATAGAAAGACAATCTACAGATAGGGAGAAAATAGTTTCAAAGCATACATGTAATAAAAAGTTTACAGAATAAAGTATTCTGTAAATTCAATAATGACAAAACCAACAACCCACAAAATAGTTGAGAAAATAGTTGATCAGACTCCTTACCAATGATGACTTGCAGATGGCTAAAAGGCACATGAAATGGTGTGCAATGTCATCATGTGTCATCAGGGGAATGCAAACTACAGCTACAATAGTGACACAGTGTATCATCTTAGGCCTATTAAAATTGCTGAAATACAACAACAACAAAAAAAATCTTGACCGTACCAATTGCTGGTGAGAATGTGGAACAACAAATTTCTAGTGGAGATCAAGAACAAAGGTGCCAGCAATAAGGAAAGAGAAAACTATAACAATCACAAAATAAGACATCAGCAATCAACATTCACAGTTGACATAATCATCTACCAAAAATACCTGAAAGAATATATTAGCAAATTGTTATGATTTCTGGATACAAATCAGTATTTAAAATGATTTCATTATTACATACCAATAACAGATTTTAAATTTTAACATTGATACTACTTTAAATAGTTCCAATACTATTTCATCTTCAAAAAGAAAGAACTGTTGCTATCTTCAACAACATGTGTGCAATTGGTAAACATTATGCTAAGTGAAACAAGCTAAGAAAGACAAATACTACAAGTTCCCACTCATCTGTGGGATCTAAACCCTCTGACTCCAGTAGAGAGTAGAATAGTGGTTATCAGCAGCCAAGGAGATAGAGAGAGTGGGAAATGGTAGTCAGAGGGTACAAAGCTTTAATTAGACCAGAGGAATAAGGTTTTTGTTTCATTTTGCTTTATATGGAGTTGTATTCATACCACGTTGAATACAACAAATACTATTTCAAATTTACTGTTAATGATTTTCAAATGTTAGCATCACAAAAAAGTAAGTATTTGAGGAATTGGATTTATTAACTAATTTGATTTAATTATTTCACTTCATATTTATAAACCATAACATTACCTTACCTACTATGAACAGATACAACAATAATTTATCAATTTAGAATATAAAATAAATATTTAAAAAACAGTCCTCAAACTACTTCATATAAAGTACTGAAATATTTGGAAGATCTTTACATCAATATTTATAAATCTTAAATATCAATGTAAAAGAAGTGAAAGGGAAATGCTATGTTTATGGATTAAATGGTTCAATGTCACAAAGATTTTAAATGTTCCCTAAACTGATTGAAAACCTCAATGCAATCCTAAATATAAGCACAAATTGGCGTGGTTTTTAAAATTTCAATGACAATGCAAAGATTTAAGTGTATCTAATTATGTCAAAGAATAAAATTTCAAGACAAAATTATAGTAATTATGTGAGTATGGTAATGACACAAAGATAGGAAATTTGACAAATAGAACAATAATCAGAATACATAATCAGACCCAAATATATATATAGACCCCTGATGTACATTAGAGGTGACATGCCACTGCACTGGGGAGCATGGGCCTTCTGTAAATGGCACTGGGTCATGTCAGTATCCACACAAAATAAAACATGCTGTTTGGATCTCTTCTTCCCTCATACCTACATGCATGAAATTTAAACTGAATGACAGACCTAAAATGCTTTAAACAAATGCACAGAACACATTCCTGGCCTTTGAGGATAGGTTTTTGTTTTGTTTTGTTTTTTAACAGAACACCAAAAAACACTAACTACAAAGAAATTTAAAAACTGCATTTTAATGAAAGTATAAACTTCTGTTTACCAAACTACCCTCATTAAGAAACTAAAAGGGTAACCATAATGGGAAATCAGAAAAGAGAGAGACAGAAGGCCTTGCAATGTATACATAGAATGAATAATCGGTATTCACAATAAAGAACTCAGTAAGAAAAAGTCAGACTACTTAATGCAAAATAGGCAAATTCGACATTTATCAAAAGAAAATATGCAAATAACAAAGAATCATGTAAAAAGCTGCTGAATTTCATTAGCCATAAAGGAAGTGTAAATCAGAATCACAAAGAGATGCCATAAAACATACACACACCCACTAGAACAGCCAGAAGGAAAGGATTAAGCATTCCAAAACTTTGCAATGAATTCTCAGACACAGTTAAATTATTAACTTATCAAACCCCTTTTAAAAATTCTATCACTTATATATCAAAAGAAAATGGATGGTTATCTGTGACCAGGAATTTCACTCCTAGTTCTGTTTCCAACATACGTCTATAATAGGTTCTTCAAAGGACAAGCACACAAAGGTTCTTCAAAGCCCTCTCCTTTAGAGCCCCAAATAGAAACCACATTTGGCAATCAACCGTTAATAATTGTGATATATAACATAACACAATATTGCACATCGATGAAAATAATGGATTAACAACTGTATGCAACGATATGAATAATTCTCATAAACACAATCTTGAGAAAGAAACCAGACACAAAATAGTATGTGTACCACGATTCAGTTTACGGAACGTACAAAGGCAGTCAGTACCAATCTGTGCTGTTAAAGTCAGGAGAGTGATTACTCTTGAGGGCTTTGGGTGTTACCTGGAAGAGAGCACAGCAGGGGTTTCTGGGTGCTGGAAATATTATATTTCTTCATCTGGGTTCTTGTTGAATAGGCATGATCATTTTGTGAAAATTTGACAAGCTGCATACTTGTAATACATAATATATGTTTAGCAAAAACGTGTTTATATTTAATTAACATTTTCTGAATAACCAAATTGCAAGTCCTTTTCAAATTCCAGATTGCTCTGTTTAATTGTGATTATGTTAATTTTCCCAAGTACTATAGAGCAACAGATTTAGTCTTTTATGCGATACAGAATAACAGATCCTTCCTGCAAAAGGCAACATTTTCCCCATAATCTTTGTAAGTAGATGATCTTTTACTGGGCAAACAACCCAGAAAATCCTATAACTTTCATTCATATTTTTTAAAAGCATTCGTATTTTTTAAAAGGATTTATGTGGTTTATTTGTGTGACTATGCAAACTCATGCTGCCACACAGTTGTGCTGAATCAAAGAGAATGTGCCTTATCTGGTCTGTGAACCCAGACCAAGCCAGCATAGCTGACATCCAAGTGTCACAAAGAGTATTATGAACAAGAAATTTAAATCCAAAAATGTAAAATGATAAAATGGTGCTGTACATGAAATTCTTCCTGAGACTAATTGAGAACCCCAAAATAAACAGCTTCGTTTTTTAATAAACTATTAACTTAGGCTACACATGTTTTGCCTGACTCAGTTTGGGTTCAGGCTGTGATGGTGTGAAAGGTAATGAGGTTTGATGAGAAGGCACTCAGTTCCTGAAATGTCCTCAGTGCCTTCCCCAGGGTTGGCCCACTATAGCTCCCTAGGAGAACAACCAAGGTCACATCCACCTCACAGTCTCCAGAATTTTTCCATTCAGCAAAATAAATGTTGTCCACATGGCTAGATGCCTGGAGGCAGCACAAGTACCACTCCTTGTGCGGGATGATGGAGAGAAGGAAAGGACACATGGAACCATGTGTTCCTTTCCATGCAATCATGGAAAACATGGAATTCCATGGAATCATGGAATTCTGACTTTCAACTCATTCTAAAAGTTCTGCTACTTCGGTTCAAACTGCCTGATTTTATCAGTATTGCATAAGTGAAATGGTAATTGCATGTTGGGCAAAATATTATTTATCAGTGAAGCATTTCAAAATATACCTACTTAGCCCCTTTACAACAATTTATAGAAAATACTTGCTTCGTATTCTTTAGGTCATTACCTATTTTTATGAGTATTGTATGCACAATTCGAAAAATGGTGTTTGTCTGTGGGCATCCCAGTTTTGTGTATTATATATGTATAGTCATTTCCTTTAAAAAAAAATAGCATAAATCTTATTGCCTTTTTTGTCTTTGCCACAGACCAATATTTGTGCTAATATCCATTATTACATTTGTTTCAAATTATCACTTTAATATAATGACTGTCATTTTTAAATTGATATAATTTTATGTAGAAGTCTTTGCTATTATTGGGGATTTACATATATTTAAACAATATGTATGAAATTACAGTTTTAAAAATTGTATTTGAGTAAGATTAAAGACGTGCAATCTAATTTCTAAAAGATTCCCTTGAAAAACAGGTAAAGTATGTTATCAGCTTTTCATTCTTGTGCACCAAAACACAGCACGAACAACTTACTGAGTGTATTTTGGCTTGTGGTTTTAGAGGTTCAGTTCATGATCAGCTGGCTCCATTGTTCTGGGCCCAATCTGAGACAGAACATCATTGCAGAAAGACCTTTTTTTTTTAATTAAGAAATTTAGTTATTGTACAATCAAAAAAATGCATCCAAAGTAACAATATGATGTGTATATATTATTAAATTAGATTTACCTCCTAAACCACTCAGCTCATAGTAGCCAACCGAGTGTGAGGGCGCACGCCCATAATCCCAGCCACTCAGGAGTTTGAGGCTTGAGGATCACAATTTCAAGACCAACCTCAGAAACTTAGCAAGGCCCTAACAAACTTAGTGAGACCCTGTCTCAGAATACAAAAATAAAAAGGGCTGGGAATATTGCTCAGTGGTTATGCACCCCTGGATTCAATCTCCATCCCCTGAACCAAAAAAAAAAAAAAAAAATCAGAGAAATTGAGAAGTGTTAGTGCTAGAAACAAATATAAACTCCAAAGGCATTCCCTGAGTGTCTACTTTCTTAGCCATACCCTACCTACCTACAATCATCACCAAGTAAGTACAATAGCCCTTTCAAATTTTTAATCCATTAAATGGATTAATCCACTGAATAGGTCACAACTCTCATAATCTAATCAAGATCTTTTGGGGTATACCTCACATCCAAGCCACTTTATAATGTTAATTTTACTTAATTGTGGCCCTCCAAACTTTTTTATATACAAATTTTATAGATATATTAGTTATGTCATTAGCAAGCCAAAAGGAAACTTGACATAGTCTCAAAGTATATAAAGTAAAAACTACCAATCCCATCAGAATGGACTAACAAATTCATCATCATAAAGGGAGACTAACAAAGTTTCTCAATAAATAACAGATAAGGAAATAAAATTTATAAACTAAGACAATTTGATCACTAACGTTAATGAGATTGATCAAGTATACATATGTATATAAAACTGGATATTATGCATTGCTTTCACACATACATGAATCTTTTGCAATAACCGACTGTACTTTATACCACAGACAAATCTCACAAAGATGTCAACCTTGCAACCAATGTGTTTCTATGATCATCAGAGCATAATTTTTTTTTAAGGCAAGGAAAAAGAAAATATATAGAGAGAGATTTTTTAAAATTAAACATTTCTAAGGAACTGCTGGAAAAAGGGATCCTGGAGGAGAGGTGGAGAAGGTCAGAAAGGGTGGAAGGGAGGACAGATGTGACCAAAGCCCAATACATGCACATATGGAAATGTCACCGTGAAACTCATTAAGCTGCACAATTAACATGCATTAATAATTATAATTTTATTAACATGCATTAATAATTATAATTTTAAAAATTACCTGAAGAAACAGTAGCTTGAATAAATAAATATATAAAAATTACAAAATTTGGGCTAGGGATGTAACTCGGTGGTGGAGTGCTTGCCTGGATAAGACCCTGAGTTTGATTCCTAGCACCACACAAAAAAAAAAAAACAAAAAAAAAAAACTATTTAAAAACATTACAGAATTTATAGATGTGAAATATAAATCCACATACCACAGACCAAAGCGATGAAAAACAGAATATATAGAGCATTCCAAGAGGTGCAGGAAAAGCATCTCTGAAATTAAACATACAAATAAGATTTTTAGAAGTTCAAGCACAAAGATAGGAAACCATACGCTATGAGCTGAATTGTATCCTCCCAAAATTTATGTTGAAGCCCTATCCCTCAGTACCACAGAAAGTCATTGATTTGGAGATGGGGCCTTTAAAGAGGCAATTAAACTAATCCAAAGACCCTAACCCAAAGGTCTGGTGTCCTAAATAGGAGAAGAAATGGGGACGTAAAAGGAGACACCAGGGATGTATGTGCACAGAGAAAGACCATGTAAGGACATCGAGAGGGCAGAAACCAGGTAAGGACATAGCAAGGCCAAGGAAAGAGTCCTCTGCAGAAACCCTCATCTCGGACTTTCAGGCTCCTTACTGTGAGAAAATGAGTTTCTGTTGTTTTACTCAGTCAGGCTGTATTTTGTTACGGTAGCCCTATCAAACTAAGAGAACATGTCAAAAATACAGAGAGAAATACCTTGTTTAACATTGAAATGGCAAAAGCACTTCCTCTAGGATTATGAGCAAGGTCAAAAGCTCTTATTCAATGTTTTACTCAGTTTCTAGTCAATGCCATAAAGAATAAAAAGAAACAAAATTGTAGCAAACAAAAAATAAGACACAAGGCTTACACATTGTTGCAGATGATATATCTCTTATGCTGAAAAGTTCAAAATTCAGGTAGGTTGCTAGAATAAGGGATTTGAGCAAGGTTATTACCTATGAAATCACAGTGCAAAAGTTTATTGCATTTTATGTCATTCCTAATTCAAAATTAAATGATTTTAGTGTAATTAAAATATGCCAAAAATATAAATGTATTTAGGAAAATTGTCATGAAAGTGATTTGAATAAATTCTTTGGAAAGTCCTTGAGAAAAACCTAAATAAACCAATGAGCTATATCTTGCTTTTGGATAACAAAAGTTAAATTCATTGAGACATCAGTTCTCCAGACCAATCAATGAGTTGATTCAATTCTAATCAAAGTCCCAAAGGACCTCCTCTTATGGGTGCTCATCAAGGTTTCAGAAAATTTATAAACAAGAATGAAGAGTGAGAAGAAAAAAATTCATTCTATAGAAGAATGAGGAGGAGGATTTGTCTTATCAAAGTTCAAGAAAGACTTTAATGTTATTATAATTATGACAGCATGGTAAAAGCACAAGGACAGAAAGATAAAGCAGAATGGCACGTAAACAAGAGAACTGAGGGACCAGAGACAGACTCAGGTGTGTGGAAGACTCAGTTATTACCCTGGAAGCATTTCTGATCAGTGGGAAAATGATGGATTTCTTAATGATGGCCTGGAATAATTAGACGTCTACATAAAACTTGGAAAATGAATTCTAATGATATAGCTTACTCAAGAAACAAATCTAAATAGTTAAAATATATAAATGTGAGAGGAAAATATGTGAATCATATATGAAAAGGATTTAAGATATTAAAAAGAGCAAGCCACAGAGAAAGATACCCAAAACTACAGTTAAAAAAAACATGAGAATTTCTATAAAATAAATAAAAATATATTTGAAAAAATTAAAACTGAAAAAGAAATAATATAGTTAGAAAAAATTATAAAAATCAAACATCTTAGGAAAAATGCACAAAAAGATATGAACAATTAACTTCACAGATGAGGATATCCAGATGGCCAATAAACATGGTCAAAAGGAGGCTCATTTTCATTAGTTTCCAGAGAAATGTGAGCTCAAACCACAATGACATACATTCTTACAGTCTCCAATTGAAAACAAACTTAAGTATCATGATAACAAATGCTGGTAAGGTTACAGAGCAAAGGTAATTTTTATATGTTGCTGAAAACACGTAAATCATATGACCACTTAAAACTACTGACATTTTCATCTTGACATAAATGTATCCTACAATCCAGTTGTACTACTAGCTAGATGTACTATAAAATCTCTTGAAGACATGCATTTT
>PVKS010052920.1:0-10575 GCA_004027875.1 Aplodontia rufa
TTCGTCATATGAATTATGGCGATTCAATCTATAACACCCACACGCCATGTCCATGAATTTAGATGCTATAGAAAGAAAACTAACAAGCTATTAAATACAATGTTTTATTCTCCACTAATGAGTAATAAACCTTCATAAACATCTGGAATGGTGGATTTTAGCATAGACTTCTTAGACTCTTTGGAAATCCATGCTGGATTATCCTCAATGGAATAACAAGTGCTGGCCCCAGTCCCGAAACCCATGGGTTTGCTCTGCTTTTTCTTCCTGTGTTGGCTCCTTCCTGAACCTTGAGTGCCTCATATACATGTTTCTAGATGCCTAACAGGCACATTCAAGCTGTGCCCACATTCCTTGTAGACAACCTTCCTTTAGTTACCCTTGGGGCCTCTCATTGCTCCCGGGACAGTGCAGTCTGTCTGCAGGCTAATGGACCCAGACAGGAAGACTGCAACAGATGTTTGGACCAGGAATTCTGGATCCTCATGTCTAGACTGTGATGTAGATTAAGAGCTCCAGGTGCAGCCAAGAGTCACAACAGGAGAGGGCAAGATTCTCCATAGTGAGGGCACCAGGGCAAGGAGTCCTTTCTCCTATATCTGAGGTTGTACTGTCAGTGAACAAAATCTGTGTAGTCTTAGGGAGTATTTTCCAGCAAAGGGAGACAAAACATAAATAAAAAGCAATTGAAAAAGTACAAAGTAAATACATGGAGTGTTCCAAGGTGATGAATTCATAAGCAAAAAAAAAAAAATGAAGGCAGAGTAGGAAGGCTCTGTGTGTATCTGGAGACAGGACAGACTGCAATATCACACAGAGCGGTCAAGGAGATACTTGAGCAAACTGGAAAGAGGTGTGATTGGGCAAGTTAGGCAAGTGTATATATGGGGCAAAAGCACATTTTGGGAGAAAGTTTCTGGCTGATCAAAGATCTCAAGGACAAGCCATGCCTGAAATGCTCAGGGGAGGAAAGAAGAGCAGTGTTGCTTGAATGTTATAAGCGTAGAAGGATGTAAGAGTCACAGTCAGAGGGATGGAAGGTGGGAGGTCAGATCATGTAGGGCCTTTTAGGTTATTTTAAAGGCTTGGGCTTTTACTCTGAGATTAAAAAACCCTGCAGAGTTTACAGCTGGAAAAAAATGGCATGATCCCTCCAGTTGTTGTGTTGTGAATAGACTCTAGTAGAGACAGGGTAAGCATAGAAACAAGGGGACTATTTAGAAGACAATTGTAGCAATCCAGGATAAAGATGATAGCAGTAACTTGAAGTAGAGAGGAAGCAGGTAGAAAGTGATGAGTAGTTGGATTAGGGATATATGTTGAAAGCAGAGCCAGTGGGAGTTCCTCATGAATCGGAGTATATATGTACATGGATATACAAACATACCTCCATTTATATATAGAGAAAGAGAGAGATGTTAAAGATATTTGAGTTTTTGCTCTTAACAACTGAAATATGGGTTTGTTATCAAGTAGGAGGGAGAAGACTGGATAAAAAGGGTTTAGAGAGAATGACCAGGAGTATAGTTTTGAAGATATTGGAATTGTGGTATTCAAGGAGGATACTGAGTAAGCAATTGGGTAGTCAATCTAGAATTTGGGAGGGATTCTGTGCTGGAGTTGTACAACTGAGAATCATCAGCATACAGATATTTAAAGCGTTGGGAACAGACAAAACCATTAAGGGGTGAAACTTAGTGGAGAAGAGGGCCAAGAAGTGAGCCCTGGGACACCTGACTCTGGAGGGTATGGAGAAGAGGATGTTCTTTCACAGAAGACTGTGAAGAGGAAAGCACAGGCGGATACTGGTGTCCTGGAAACAAGTGGAAATGGTGTATTGAGGAAGATAAAGTTGCTGATTATAACAAATATTGTTGAGAGGTAATATCAAATTAGGGGCGAAAACTGGTCTTGGGGTTTAGCTTCATGGAGGTTCATAGTGAATTTGACAGAAGCAGTTTTGTTAAAGTGAAGGGAGCAAACATCTGTTTTTAGTGGGTATGAAAGGAAATCAGAGGAGGGAAATTGGAGATGGCAGAGAAAACCCTTTTGACAAGTTTTTCTGCAAAGAAGAGCAGAGGATTTGGAAGAGGAAGTGGGGAAATGAGAAGTATTTTTCCTATTCTGGGAGAAATAATGTCATGGTTGTAGGCTGAAGAGAATTATCCATTAAAAAATAAAGAAACAATGCTTTGAGTAGAAGATAATTCCAGTAATAGTGCTTTTGAGTGGGTCAGAAGAGATGGGATCAAATACACAAGTAAAGCTCCTGGTTTTGGGGTAGTAGCATGGGTGCTTCTTTGGTATTTAAGTAGTAAGTAGATGCAGTAGTAGTGGAAGTCTGTGGAGGTTTTCTTTTGATTCTAATTTCTAAGTAAAGTAGGAAACAAAGTCATCAGCTGAGAGTGAGAGGGAAGGAGGGAGGATGAAGTTTCAACTGACAGGAGGGTGGATAATCACTATCTAGCAGAAAGGGAGAACAAACGATGTAGGAAAACACAGATCAGTTGCCCAGAAACGTTAAGGACTTTGTGGACTTGCATCATCTTGTATTTCAGTTCAGACTGTATTGGTCCATATCAGGCACTGAAACATTTTTCAATGAATAAATATCAGAGATTTATGTGTTTATATGGTTATGTAGATAAGCAAGCCAACTAGCTTAAATTTATTTTTTATTCATATGCAACAAAAACTTAAATAAGCAAGAATTTTAAATTTTTTCAATAATTTGAATGACAGGGACTTAAAAAAATCCACCACTTGATTCTCTTGAAGAGTGTGGCACAGTGCCTTGGGTTGGCCCTACTTTACAGGTAGAACTCTGTAGGACTGTGTACGCAGGTCATGGCACCTAAGAAGGTAGGCTCAGAAGTAAGGAAACTTCTTAATGTGGAAAGATAAAAAGAAGTTTTGATTACATGGGAGCATTTCAGAGGTTTGAGACCTTGGGTTTGGGACAATGAAGTTAAAAATGTGAAGACTCTTCAGAATGGAAGAAACCAGTGACAATGAATTATTGTACTGAAGAGGGTAAGGACTACTGTACAAAAGTGTTTCTTTGACAATTGGATTTAAGAAATTTAGGCATTTATATTATGGTTTTATAGCAAAATAGTATAGAACTTTGATGAATCTTATTGTTTTAGTCAACTTTTCCATTGCTATGACTAAAGGACTTAAGAACAATTTTAGTCGGAAAAGTTCATTTTAGGACTCATGGTTTCCAGAGGTCTTGGTCCAAAGAAAGCCAGCTTCATTCCTTGCGGCTCAAGGTGCAGCTGAACATGATGGTGGAAGGCATGGCTCCAGCGAGCGGAGAGAGAAACTCCATGCCAGATACAAAATACACACCCCAAAGGCATGCCCTCTGTGACCCACCTCCTCCAGTCTCACCCTACCTGCCTTCATTTGCCAGTAAACCCCTATCAGGAATTAAGTCACTGATTGTGTTAAGGCTCATTTCACCTCAGCCTTTCTGCATTGTCGCAAGTGAGATTCTGGGGGACACCTGACATTCAAACCATAACACTTATCAATTCTCTCTCATAACAGGATTATGAGTGCATATGTAGAAATTCTATATGCTTAATTTAAATTTAAAATATCTGTCATAAACTTAAGTCTTGAATTGATAAGATTTATTGATTTCATTGTCTTTCTTGTAAAATACATTACAAGTATAGCTTTTGATCCTAGGCAAACAATTAAGACAAAATGTGAAAATGTTTGATTTAAACTATGTATTGAAATTGTCTTTTTATTATTTTGCATATTGAATTTTAAACAATGAACACTCCATACGAAGAAAAGATTCTAAGAAAATAAAGAAAGTGCAAAAGGAGAATAAACAATTTGAAAAGACTGACTGATTTTTTCATATGTCCTTAATAATCTATCCTGTCTTTGACAATATAGATGTCCAACTTATGTGACAGACCTAGAAATGAAAAAACTACAAGTGATTAACGAATAATGCACATTTTCATAGCAATGGTCAGATTATACTGTTTCCTAGTGGAAACCATTTTTCTTCATCCAGTGGGACACTGCAGAGTTGGATGTTAATTGCTCCCACAAATACAGTTTTGCTTTTCACAATAAGCATTAAGACATGTCCCTGGAGCTCTGTGACTTCATCATATACCACCTGAAAACAAAGGAAAAATGAACACAGAAGTCAGATATGCTTAATTCAATCTCTTTTGAACATTGCTTTTGATATAAAAATATTTAGCAGGTAATATCTTGTACCTTGGAGCAGATAGGATAATGTTAAAATTTTTCATTCCTAAAACGAATCTGAAAAGTTGAAGGTTCTACTAATATAATGGAATTTAATGACAGACTACTTCTCTAATAATCTTGGAATTTACTGATTCCACTTAAAATTGCCTGCTCCGAATTTAGTGAAACTGTAAATTACTCTCTAAGAATAAATTTGAATATTCCACCTTTTAACTGTCCTTGAATTTATCAAGTAATGTTGGAACTTGAATACCATCTTTCTGTGTTGAAGGTGAATGAGGAAAGGCAGCTGAATACCTTGGGCTACTAAATGCGGTGCAGCAATATTTCCTTGTACCTATGAAGAAATCACTCTATGATTACATTTTTACTTAAAATTGTTTAATTTTTAGTTATGAAAATAAATGTTTATTCAACAAAATATGTGAAACAAACAAAAAAAAAAGGAAAGAAAAATCTGAACTTCCAGCAGTGGAGATAATTACAGTTAACATTTGGATGTTCTTTTTGTTTTCTATATATAATCACTTTTTAAGAATCTGACCTGTAATTATGCTGTATATACAGTTTTGTGCCTTGTTCGTTTTCTTGTGACTATTTTTAAAAAGGGAATCTGTTCCACTGTTCTATAATATCCAGGAAGCTGCAGGCATTACTGGGGAGCCTGCAGGGGCAGGGAGACATTAAAAGGCATTGGTTACCCTTCAGGAGAGGAGGGGAGGGCCAAGTGGGAATCTGACACGGTTGCCAGGGAAACACATCTAGAAAAGGAATTTCATATGCTGCCACAAGCTTGCCTTTTACAAGATAGAAAGGAACTCTCTCAACATTTGAAAAATAGAAGCAGGGGGATGACCTGAGATGGAAGCACCCCCTCCTGGTCAGTGTGGAGGCTCCCCAGTGAGTGTGGATGTGGTCTCTGGACCTTTGGACAGCACAGGCTGCCATTTGTGAACCCATTGAGCTATCGAAGAAAGTCAGCTCCAGATCAGTCTGGTAGCTGCCTTGAGCAGCTTATCAGGTAAATATTACACAAGGAATCTCATATGAGCTGCAATGAGATGTTCAGCCAGTCTATCCTGCTCCAGGGGTCTGCTCTGGCTACTGAATCTTACGCATATTCCACACAAAACTAAAATCTTTCAGTTATCTATTATTGCTCATTCAAACTATTCCATCTCATCTATTGAGTTCTCCTAGGATAATAATGGATTTTACGGACTGCCTTAAACACCTCAAAATCCTACCCCTGTAATTCCTGTTCTTCAAGTGCAGCTGAACACCCAATGTGGTCTGGTCAACTTTCCAGGATTATGGAGTAAGCTCCTTCCTTTTCCCTGTAGTGGCCATCTTGAACTGCCAGAATTATCCTTTATTTTTCTTCCTATACCACTTTCAGAAGATGAGCTACTCCCTTGTTTTTACAGAGAAGACAGGTGGAGGGCCCCTCAGTGTTACTGTGTGTGAAGCAGAAAGATGGGATAAAGCCAAGCATTAGGAGGCATCTGGAAAAGTCTGACTCACAGATGCTATGAACCGTTTAAGTAAGTCTTAAAAATACAAAGTTCTACAAAATATATCAATAATTTAAAATTACATGAATGTGTTGTCAATTGTATGTTATTTCACTTCACAGTGATGATAATGAGTACTTATCTTTGGCATTGTGGGAAGGGTATGTGAGAGAATAATATTGGTGTTTCTACAAAGCCTGGAACATATTCAATGCTAATATAAACATTTGAACTTCCAAAGTTTATAGACTTAATGGATTTTTAAACCCATGATTCATCATAGTGCAAAAGTTATTTTCTTAAAAGTGATCAAAGTTTTATTAGCCACCTAATCATTGCACATCATGTATTGTATCTGTCTTTTTTAAAGGGAGAGAGAGAGAGAGGTAATAGGGAGAGAGAAAAAGAGAGAAGAGAGTATCAATTTTATTTAGTTTTTCATCTAGTTTTTGTTGCTCTGACATTTAATTGTGTATGTGGTGCTGGGGTTTGAACCCGGGTTCTCATGCATGACAGGCAAGCGCCATAACTGCTGGGCCACTGCTCCAGTCCTGGTATGTATCTCTTTTAATTGTTTTATTGCATCTATAATGTTGTTAAAAATAGCACACTTTTAATTTCTTTACTGTGCAATGATTAGCTAGTGGTTAACACTAGGGAAGTACACAGGTGAGTATGTTCTTTGAGGTTTTTTCACCAAATGATTTCATATGTATTCTGCTTTCACATAAACAGCACCAAAAAGGAACAGCTCTTTTAATTTAACTTTATAATAATTTTTACCCACAAACGTAAGCCAAATCTTTACTACCTTCTGATAAAGACTGGATTTGTGGTTTTGGAATTACCACATCAAATAGAAAACCTTTAATGTAATTGGCATTTAATAACATATGCATGCATTCACTGTATATTATTTGACACAAGGGTCTAGTAAATAATTCTGAAGAGCATTTTCATGCTTGCAGTGGAAGAAGTGTAAGATGGAAAGTGGTGTATTGGTGCAGATGAGAAGAGCTCTGAGGAGGCAGGATGATGAAGGACAGTTCAAAATAAGCAAGAGCAACAGAACCTTGTGGGTGGAAGGGCAGTGTAGTGTGGTGGGGTAAACATGGACTTTGGGATCGGGTAGTGCTCAGTTTGAAAACAAGTTTCATGACCTCTGATCTCAACATCTTCATTTTTCAAAAACAGGCATGCATCATTTAATGATGGGATGTGTCTGAGAAATGTGTAATTAGGTGATTTTGTTGTTACATATCAGACAGTGCTATGCAAAATAACACATCTACACTGTTGCTAGGTGATACAACCTTATGGAACCACTATCTTACATGTGGTCCACCATTGACTGAAACATTGTTATGTGGTGCATGACGGTACAAATGGCATTATGGCATTATGTTGTGAATGCCAAATGAGATGGTGAGCAGATAATGATCGCTATTGCTCACTGAGTGTATGGTACACATAGCCTTGTGCCATAGTCAGTACACACAGTATTCTGCAAGAGATTTTAAGGCATTTAAAGCACACAGAATATTCCAGTCATTTCTAATTTTCTTTATACTTTATAATGATAATATCTAATATGCAAAGTGCATTGACCACACAAATGTGATTCTGTTATAGGATAGAAATTCTGTATTTCTAATGAATCATTTAAAAATTTTTAAAGAAGTTTTCAAAGGTAATAGGGTGGAAAAATCAATGATTTTGGAGCCAGAACCCCAGCTCTGCTTTTTAAAGCTGCGAGGGCAGTACCATGAGCATTTCTATTCGTAGCACCAACTGACTTTGAGCCCAGTCATGGTTACCATGGGATTTGTAGGTGACAGGTTTTCAGGGAGACTGCTGTGAAATCTGTTGGGGCTCACTTGGGGAAGTGTCAAATAGAAAGCCTGGGCCCTGCACCAAAGCCTTAGTATCTGATGGGTGTCATCTCTGCTATTTGGCTGTGTCCCTGACCTAGCCTCTCTCATGTCTGAGTATTAAGACGCCTATGCATAAAAAAGGGAAGAATTATTTTCAAGAACAGCTTTGTAAGACATTGATGTGCAATGTAACATCCCCTTTGTATTTGTCCGGACGATTTATATAAAAAGGGGAGTGAGGTTGTCATCGCTCACTTCTCAGCGTATTGCATGGCTTCCGCAGTTTGAGGAATCCCAGCTGTGGTGAGTGGCTGGTGATGTGGTCTTCAGTGAGGAGGAGGAAGCAGGGGGACATTTAAAGCATGGTGGGTGCCATGCTCTGCTCTCTGGAAAGCTCTTGGCTTGAAAGTGCACAGAAATAAATCAGGGTGATGGGGTCCTACAGTACAACTGAGAGCAAGACAAAGTAAAATCAGATTTTAAAGTTGTGCACCTTTGTAGCATATCCTGTAAATATTATGGCTGTGTTGATATAGATGCTGAGCATAATGGGAAAAATGTGAATATTGTGGCTCCTTTTTCTCCTGTGGCTCTCTAAATTCAACCAGCTTCCCTGCCAAACTGGTTTGTATGATGACCTCTTGCTGTGCTTATAACTACTATTAAAATAGTCACTTGAGCATGCATTGCTTCACATTTCTGATGATTTGGATTTTGTGGAGTTTGGAATTGGCTGCGCATAGAATCTGTTTTTTGCAATAATTTTAAATGTGTCCAAAGTATAAATAATGTGTGTTCAAGCTATAAGTATAGTTTTATTGAGGAAGCATTGTAGTGATTTCTAATCAGTGGACCATGGATGTATGAAGACCTAGAATTATATTAAGCCATCAGGAAATTGATGTATACACTAAGCATTCCAGAATAAGCTTTATGTATGCATGTTCATTGCTTTTTTATAATATATAAAATTTGAAAGAAATTAAATATCAGTTTATTTATGTTGGATGTTTAGTGGCTTTTTGATATGTGTTTCCCTAGATTGCAAATGCTGAGGTATAGCATGGGGTCTGAGAAGTTTCTTGATAGTAAGGTAGGGAGTCCTGTACTCTAAGAGTATGGAAAGAAAAAAGTGCTGTGCTCCTGGGGGGTGTGTATCTCTAGCTTTTGACAGTATCACAAATGATAAAATACCAAAGCATCTTTCCTTGATAATTTAGAGAATATCTCTCCGTATGCATGTGTGTACGTATGAGTGTGTGTATAGACACTTATATTTCATATACATTTGCATTTTACCTCTACTCCCACACAAAGTGTCACTTATAAAGCTACCTGAAATACTTCATTACACACTCTTTGAGAAATAATTAAGTGTTAAAGGTATTAAGAAAGATAAAGCATTTTCCTCATGCCCTAGAAGTTTACACTGTAGTAGAAGAAAAAAAAAAAAACATGTGTAGGACTAAATAAAAGATTTTAAGTGCGGTGCAGAAGTCCAGGAGGCAAGAGTGTTTGCAAAGACCATATGAGAGGTAAACTCCGAGGTCAGCAGAGGAGGAAGGGCACAGAGGGATGAAGGGCACAGAGGGGTGAATGGCTGCATGATTCATCACAGAGGATTGACAAGATATGATGTGACCTGGGAATAGCAACAAAAGGGTGCATTATGCACAAATTTCTGAATGACTTTTGACAGTGGTGCCAAAGAAATTCAATGGAGAAAGATTGTTTTTTTTTCAACAAATATACCTGGACAATTGATATCCATGGTGGGAGTGCGGTGGGTGGACGGTGGTAGAGTGGGGACAGACTTGACCTAAGACTCACACTTTATTTAAAAACTAACTTAAATGGATACTACATTTAAATATAAAATGTAAAACTATGGAACATACAGAAAAAATACAAGAGAAGAATTTTCAGGATTTTGTGTTAGGCAGAATTCTTAGATTTGATACCAAATGCACAATCTATCCAAGCAAAAGTTGACAAGTTAGACCTCATCAAATTTAAAACCTTACATTTTGAGAGGGGCCCTGTGTAAAGGATGAAAAGTCAAACTATGGACTGGGAGAAAATATTTGAAAACCACATATCTCATGAAGAATCACCATCTAGAAGATATAAAGATCTCTTAACACTCGAGTAAAAACACACACATTTCAATTACAAAATAGGTAAAGGCATAAAGACACCTTTCCACAAAGAAGATATGCAGATAGTAATTAAGTCCATGAAAAGAGGTTCAGAATCATTAGTCAGTCACTACATAAATGTAAACGGAAACCACAATGAGAAACTTATACTTATCAAAAGAACTAAAATAAAAATTGTGATAACACCAAATGTTGGAAAGAATGCAAATAATCTGGATGGTCATACATTGTTGGTAGGAGTGTGAGATGGCACAGTAGCTCCCCCGTATGTACTGGGGATACTGTTCAGGACCCCCAGTGGATGCCTGAAACCACAGATTGTTGTAAGCCCTATATGTGCCGTTTTTTGTATACTTATTATAAAGTGTAATTCACAAATTAGGCACTATAAGAGATTAACAAAAATTACCAATAAAATAGAACACATTATTCTCTCTACTAAAAAGTGTGTGAGTGTGATTTCTTCTCTCTCTCTTATTATAATATACACATTGTTCTTCTTGTGATATGTGTGATGATATTTAATGGATGCATTTTACAGCTTCTGTTTGGCATATCCAAATTGCTGGTATTGTTACTCGTGTGCTTGGGGGCCATTATTAAATAAATGAGGGCTACTTGAACACATTGATACTGCAACAGTAGATATGATAACTAAGAGGTCTACTAAGTGACCCACAGGTAGCAGCCTATACAGCACAAATACGCTGGGAAAGAGATGGTTCATGTCTCATGCAGGATGGGGCAAGATGCTGTGTGATTTCATTACCCAATGGCATG
>PVKS010052921.1:0-10579 GCA_004027875.1 Aplodontia rufa
AAAAAAAAAAAGAAAAGAAACCTGCTGTCCAATATAATCTCATGTATTTCCAGTGTCCTTTTTCCAACATGATGGTTAAAGCATTGAACATTCATTTTCAGCTGAAATTTGTGCTTACATTTTATGTCTAATAAAGAATTGTCCAAAAGCGTAAAAGGCTTCTGCTCTCCGAATGTCAGTAAGTTAATCTTACTGACAAATATGTGCTATAATCTACATTATACTTCCTGTATTGTGACTTCATTCAAATATGTCATTATAAGAAAAGATCAGGTTATCTAATACCCCTATGTAAGGTGCCATATAAGTGTTAATATATGTAGAGCAGTAGTTCTCAACTGGGTCTTATTTTTATCTCAGGGATCCTTTGGTGATGAATGGAGACATTTTTGATTGTCTTAATCAGCAGGGTCCTACTAGTACTGAATGGGTAGAGGCCAGGATCCTGCTATAAACATCTTGCCATGCCCAGAACAGTCTCCTGCAACAAAAAAAAAAGTTGTCCATCCCAAAATGTCGGTTGAGTCGAGGTTGAGATTGTTTCATATTTTGTAGGCAGCCAGTTCAGCACTTGGGGGTCCCACTCTAACACATGCTGTGACCAGAGCAACAAAAATGCTTACAGCAACTGCCATGCCAACTGTAGCCACATCAGTTCAGTCTCCATATAGGTAAGTGATTATAGAAGTGAAAACCAGTACTTGGTGCATTAGTGTGTATCTGTTGTTTTTTTAAAGGTGATATCTTTTTTCCCCCTATATATACCTCTTAATTACTGGTTCCTCATTTTGTGATAACTTTTATAAGCAATCAAATCCTAGGGAATTATATATTCCCCACCATATCCCTCAAATCTTTGTATTGAATATGTGTAAGTCATCACCATAACCACCAAGCTTTCTCTGCCCCCTGTTTCCCTCCCTTGTAAACAAGTTCTCTTGTTACTGGTTTTGAATTATTTTATAGCAGTTTTATTCTATGTAACATGAGTAACCAACTCTTTAAGATGGAATAAAGCTGAATTCACTGCATAAAAAATAATTTTTTTCAAGTTTGAAATATTTCTTCCTCAGATAGTCATTCCAGGGCTTTAATAAGGTAAGCAAAAATGGAGTGTAAAATGATGATTAATTAAAATCATGCATCATAACATAATCACAGTTCAAATACTACTTACCCATATTGTTTTTTGAAATGGTTTTTACTGAGAACTTTATCCCCAAATATTTGTGTTAAACTTTGAGCTGATACTTTTTTTTTTTTTTTTTTAAGAAAGAAGGTACATTGAGAGAAAGAGAATCAAATTTATATAGTCTTTCATGTGGCCTTCGTTGCTCTGACACTTTCGTTGTGTGTGTGTGGTGCTAGGGATCAAACCCACGTACCTCCTCATGCTAGGCAAACATTGTAACCGCTGGGCCGCCACTCCAGCCCCATGACATTGTCTCTTTTTTTTTTTTTCAATAATAAATAAAGACACTTGTTACAAGTAATCACAGAGACCAATACCAATGAGAGTTGAAATTTAAGAAGAACTATGCATCAAAATACATTAAAATATATAGCATACTATCAGACAAAGGAAATCAGTAATAGTTTCAATGGTTAATTCTTCCTGACCAACTGATTTGCACCAGAGATAGAAGATTATGTAACTCTCTGAAGGTCAATCATTTTAATTGAGCACATTATCAGAAAGAAGGTGAAATTTCTGATGTGAGCTGAATCAAGTTCCTCACTCCTTCATTAATAGTTGAAGTTCAGCCCCCAGGACCTCCTTCCCTAAATGGGTAAGTCAGAATGAGGCATTTAGAGTAGGTCCTAACCCAATAGGGATTGTGTGTCCATATAAAATGAGGATATTTCAACTCACAAAAGAACAACATGGATGCTGAAGAGAGGAAAGATTGTTGAACCCACGGCAAGATGGCAGCCATCTGAAAGTCCAGGAGAGAGCCCCAGGAGTAGCCAGGCCTGCTTGGTTGCTGGAAGTGTCATAAATAGACATGACATTGTCTCTTATTCACATTATTGTTTTTAGTGTTTTCAGATATTATCAGTGAAATTTGAATTTAGCCTTTGCTGAAGTTCTCTAAAATAGTGAGGAGAAACAATACATATTTAGGAGCATTAGATTGAAGTAACTGAGATAATTTTTATAGAGTTTTATGAGCCCTTCATTACTGGTAAGCTGCCCCAAATCATTGATTGCCAGGAAACTTTGGTGGGGGTGTTCAAAGGGCTTGCTCTCTATGCCTGCTCTCTGCTGCCCTCTGGTGATGGGTACTCATATAACTGGAACACAGTAACTATTTATTTTTATTCACTATTAAGGATGTTCTTTTCTTTTCAGAGCTTTCCTTTAAAAAGGGAATCAAGGCAAGGTCCCTTACCCACATTCTTTTCTTCGATTCTTTTTAAAAGTGAGTTGTGTGCTGTGTAGCTCTTCTTTATTAATGTGAAGACAGCAAATTAAGACTACCCCCTCAGGCTTCATTTTTAAGTGACTGAAGTGATTGTTGATTTTGATAGGAACACTGACATGTTTTTCTGATTCTCACATTCTCAGAAATATGTATCAAATAGACTCATTAGGAACCCCTCTTTACATCTTATTCAGTTTCTTACTGTCAGATAAATAATTTATGAGCTGTTGGATTGGAATTTCCTACCTGTTGCTTCTCTAAATGAATGTACTTTTTGGTTTTCTCTCTTTATTAAGTGCTTTTAATTCTGAATCATTTTGTATTTGACTCACTAGAGAAAAACCACATAATTGTTTTTTAAATTCTTATTATAAACTCTAAGCAGAGTTAGTAAGAATGTATAACTTTGTGGCTGAGGATGTAGCTCAGTGGTAGAGTGCTTGTATAGCATGTCTTAGGCCCTGGTTCAGTCCCCAGCCTCAAAAAATAAAAAAGTATAATTTCACAGTTAAATTTGAACTATAACATTGTAGTTTATCTCATTTCACTAGTTTTGAAAGAGTTTTTTGATATCCATAATTATTCCAGCTTAGGAGGGAATGTGTTATTTCCTTATCTGAGCTACATTCTGCATTATCTTCTGTGATTTAATTAATTATTGAGGCCTAACTGAAGTGATCCACTCAGTAGTTCACTCATTTATTATAGCCTTTAGATTTTTTATTTGAATTTCAAGTTCTAGTTCTTCCCCATAGACTGGAAGAATTGCAGCCTAATTATATTTAATATAACTGTTAAAGTATATTTAACCTACTGGTTTTAAAATGAAATTTCAAGTACTGGTAATCAGTATACCAATACAATTATTGGAAAATGGAAGTACCTCTTTTCTGTTTTCATAAATTAACCTATTTGAAATGCCTAGACCTTCATCCAAGAGCACTTAGATTTTTCTTAATGTTAATATGTGTTGTGTTCTTTAAGTATGAGCTGTTGAATATTGTGAGCCCATTATTTCTAATGATAAGTAACATTCCAAAAGTCTTCATCCAAAGGATATCTCAGATTTCATTTTCTTTTTCTTTTTGCTCTTTGTCTCCTCTGGATTTTATTTTATTCTTTTCTTGTTATTCGTACATTGTAATCAGACATAATAGTGAGAGTGTTAAATATTTGTTTATACACACAATATAACAGTATAATTTGGTCAGTTTCATTCCCCAGTATCTCTCTTCTCCTCTGCTCTCCCTCCCTCCCCTCCTCCCTTTCTCTTCCCTCCTTATTTTTCACATGTGAGAGAAAATATACAACCCTTGATTTTCTAAGTTTGGCTTATTTCACTTAACATAATGCCCTCAAGTTCCATCCATTTTCCTACAGATAACTTAATTCCTTTCTTCCTGATGGTCAAATGAAAACCACAGTGTGTGTGTGTGTGTGTGTGTGTGTGTGTGTGTGTGTGTATACCACATTTTCTTTATCCATTCATCCATACTGATGGACTGGTTCCATAATTTGGCTGTTGTGAATTGTGCTGCTGTTAACATAGGTATGCATATATCCGATTTCATTTTCAAATAGCTTTTATTTATGGTATACTTACTGGTTTGCATTTGTCTTCTAATTTTCAGGCAGTTCAAAACTTTATCAGATATATGTGTTTACAGAATTTTGTGGCATATTTTAGTTGTGAGATTATGAAAATCAAACTCTTTGAATGTTTATTCTTGTTGGGTTGATGAGCAACTAGGCCTGGGGATCCATGTCTTCTATTTATGAAACAGCTGTTTTAAGAAAGAAAAGGAAAGGAAATGTGAGGAAGGGCAGGCTTCCTTTCTTATCCCATATATGCACTTCATCTGTGAACTGGTTTAAACCATTGTGTAAAAAGGAAATTTAATCCTTGCAAATTTTAGTCTTGGTCCAGTGAGTGCTGACTGTGATTGTGGTTTTGGCAAACAGATTAGAACTGAGCTCAGATCAGCAATTCATTTCAAATAAGTTTAAAATAAAATTTTTTTTTTAAACCCGTAGATCCACTAAACTTGTAATAATTGAGAGATTGCTGCTCCTGGCAGAACGCTATGTGATCACTATTGAGGTATCTCTCTCTTTTTTAAAGCAATTTCACTCATTATATTACCATACTCATTGTGTAGGTATGTATTTTTAACATGTTTAATAGTGGCACAGTACATCTGACTTGTTTGACTTCTGTCTTATTTAAGGATTTTTACTCTGTTCCACGAACTATTCTACCTCATGGTGCCTCATTTCATGGACATCTTTTAACTCTTAATGTTACCTATGAGTCTACCAAAGATACCTTCACTGTAGAGGTAGGTTTGTATTAAGTTCTATAGCCATTTTCATGTCTTGTTACTTTCATTAGATTACTGTTAATGGAGATAGCTTCATCAAAAGCTGTTTGATAAACAAATTTAAAGACCTGAAATGAAAGGAAACCATGGGGTACAACCAGTTGGTGATAGGTAGTATAAAGAGTAAATAAGAATAAAGCAGGCTAAGTTGGTAGAGGGTGATGCTGTTAAACCTGAGCTATTTTGCTAGAGATGGGCAGGGAAGGTCTCTCTGAGGTGGTGATATTTGAGCAGACTTGAATAAAGCAACAGAGTAAAATGTATTTGCCTGATGAATATTGCAGGCAAAGGGAACAGCAGGTACAAAGGCGGGTAAGGTGACTGGCATGAATGAATACAGTAAGAAAAGGAGAGTGGAACACACCGCTGTGGAAGGGTTTGAGATGTTTTTCCACACGTGATAGGGAATGATGGGGTTGTGAAGTAGAACATTTAGTCACAGCAGAAGGGAACACAGAAAGGCTTCTGCTGTGTTCCCAGCTTCTAGTAAAGGACCCAGTATATAGTAGATCTCACTAACAGTTGTTTAAAGTGATAAATAAACTCTCTCACAACAGTACTGGATCTTATTTTACAGGCCCACAGCAATGAAACTATAGGAAGTGTCCGGTGGAAGATAGCCAAGCAGTTGTGTTCTCCTGTGGATAATATACAGATATTTACAAATGATAGTCTGGTAGGTTTAAGTAATGGCTTCTGGCACTTTAGCCTGATGTGAATACTTTCCTCTTCCTTTCCGTCTCAATAATTAAGAAACCACTTTTTACAGCTGACAGTGAATAAAGATCAAAAGCTTCTCCACCAGCTGGGCTTTTCTGATGAACAAGTCCTTACAGTAAAGACCTCTGGCAGTGGGACCCCCTCTGGGAGCTCGGCAGATTCCTCAACCAGCTCCAGCAGCAGCAGCAGTGGGGTTTTTAGTTCATCATATGCCATGGAGCAGGTACTGAGTGATTGATTTCAACTTAGAAACAGGAATTTCACAATCAGTATCTTTGTGCTTTCAGCTTGTATAGATTTGGATGATTTTGTCCTTTTCTGTCAGACAGGTTTTGATTCTTATAACGAGAACCGCTAGGATTTTAGAATTCGGCTGGGAGATGTGCAACTTAGCAGTGTTCTGAGTTACAGAACCTTCTGGTGCACCAAATTATTCTTCCTGGCCACATGCTGTCCATCTAGACATCTAGTGGTTGATGCATTGACACTCCCCCCCAAAAAAAACTGGGTCATTCCATTAGCATTCAAGCATGCATTATTTCTGCCATCATAACAAAACAAAAAAATCTTCATCCTGAGAATTCCATTCTCAGTTACTGGCCCATTCCTTGAAGGAGTTATCCAAACTTGTTTAGGACTTCTTTTTTTGCCAGTGTCAGGCGTGAAGAGAGTCAGGCTCTTTTCTAGTTAAGGTGTCTCCTCCATCTCTCAGTCCTTGTCTTGATGTTTCCATAGAGTTAATGCATGTCGTAGCTTCTTGAAATTTCAGGACTCTCCTGACTCCGCTGCCTCTCTGGTGTTCTTTTGTCTCCTTTGCTAGTTCTCTTCATCTCCCTAATCTCTCTCTAGAGGTCTTTCCTAGGCCAGTACTTGAGCCTGTCTTCTTTCTACATTCAGTCCCAAAGTTTTACATATTGTATGTACATTAATAACTCCTCAGTTTTTATCTTTAGCTTAAAGTTGATACATGGTTCCATTTATTTACCCATTGTCTCCTCTTAAACGTCTGCTGGGTGTCTTAATCATAATCCAAAGCTGAACTCTCGATTTTCCCCTTTCTTACCACCTTTTCCTGAGGGCACATCTCTTTGTTCAGCAATCTTGCTGTCTCAGATAAATGCCATCTCCTTTTTTCTAGTTCCTTGTGCCAACATTCTTAAATTTCTCTTTTCTCTCATACTTATATCCATTAGGAAATCCTTAGTATACCTTCAAAATCCTTCCAGAATCCAGCTACTTTTCTCTGCAGACACAGCTTTTATACTGGTTTAATCATCCATCATCCCTTGCCTGAGTATCTCAACAGTTCCCTCTGTGCTCTTAATTTCTGCCTTCACACCAGTTGTCTCTTTCCTGCAGAGCACTAAGCGGCCCTGTGGTCTTACCAAACTTAACTCAGATTATGACACTCCTTGATTCAGTTAGAGTAAGAGCCAGAGTCTTTACTGGGACCTCTGGGGCCTGCCTGAACTGCCCTCTCCCACAGCTCTCCCTTCCCCCACACCATTCCAGTTGCGCTTGCTCTCTGGGCCTGGCATATATTTCCAGTGTCCTCAGGCCATTCACACTCAATTGAGGTTTACGAAGATACTGCCTTCTCCAGGAGCCTTCCTCTCATAGTACTGTCTAAATTTTCAACCCCATTCCTACTCCTGCACTTTTCTCATTTCCCTTTCTCCTTCTTTTCTTTAACCTACTATACATTTTATTTATCTTTTTTTAAATCTGTCTCCCCAGTAAAAGACAAGCCCCCCAAGAGCAGATTTTTCAGGGGTACAAAGCTGAATGACACCATTTTCCTCTTCAGGCTTTTACAGTCTAGACAGCAAGCTCATGTGCAGTAAAATTATTTAAAAGACAGATGTTATTTTAATGTTTATTATATTCCTTTAATTCCAAATGTAAGGTCTTTGTGTCTCTGATTTATAGCATCACCTTGCCATAGGTAACAAAGGACTCTTCAGGTTTAATGTTGTGGGGTTTTTTTAAGTAACTGTACTTAATATTAACAAAAATTAAATCTCAGAAGTGATATTATGATGGTTAATTAACAAAATACACAGCATTTTCAAGTTCAATAATTTTAAACTGTCTTATGTTTACCCTGAGTTTATTAAAAATATTTCCACATGTGAATGAATATAGTCTGTGCTGCTGTCTGGTTTCTTATTTCTTATAACCAGAAAATAGTGCTTTAATCACATCTGAATAGCTTCTTTCCAGTTATACCCACTTTGTTTTTTCTGATCTTTAGGAAAAACAGGGTAACTTTTTCTATACTTACATTATGTGTGCATGTGTGTTGGTATGGATGGGTGTCCACGTATACCCATAATATTTTAATTCGGCTTTCAAAACGGTCTCGTTGGCTGCAGATGAGCTGTGATTAGCTCTCAGTGGTGCTTCTGTTGCACTACTTACCCAAGGCCCTCGTTTTGCCTTTCTTCAAAGCGCCTTAGCCCTTTGCCAGTGAGTGGCTGAGGAAGGGACGCCAGGTAGTACACACTAGAGGTGGTGGTTCCACACTATGATCTTCAGTGCAGGTGAGCATCAAGCATTGTGCTCCCTGAAGCTTTGTAGTGGCCAGCCTTTCAGAACTAGTGTGGTTTTGTTTGTCTTTAAGTTTGATGAACAAAGAAGAAAATTCTTGGATAGATGTATATTTATATTTTGTTTCTTCCCTCAGGAGAAATCCCTCCCTGGTGTGGTGATGGCTCTTGTATGTAATGTGTTTGACATGCTTTACCAGCTTGCCAATCTAGAGGAGCCAAGGTAAATATAAATATCCATGAGGCTCATAAGAAAGAAAATTATCAGTGTTAATGAGCCAAGTCACCAGGTCACTTTTACTTGAAATGTCTTTTACTTTATATCTCATTCTAAATGATTGCATTACTGAAACTGTGGCTTATAAGAAAGAAATTTGTGTTTAAAAATTTTTAGGATAACTCTACGAGTTCGAAAGCTTCTTCTCTTGATACCCACTGATCCTGCCATTCAGGAAGCCCTTGATCAACTTGATTCTTTAGGCAGAAAGGTATGTATATCTTCCACGGTTACTTAACTAGTGTATGAGTTTTGACTTATGATTCAGTGGAAACACAGCTTGAAATCACAGACCATACGATGCCATCTTTACCATAGTATTTTCTTCTTTTGAAAAATACCTTTGCCATAAATGGAGATTGGAACTTCATGTTGGCTCTTAAAGAACCCATACATATACTCAGTAATGAGATAAATTGTAGATCTAGAAGAGGTTTTAATATCATCCACTTTTCCTCCCCCATGGTTATGTATTAGGAAACTGAAGCCCAGAAAGATGGAAGTTGCTTGTCCATAATCAGATTCTTGTTTTAACTCAGTCGAAATGTTTTTCTTCTGTCATGGTGCATCTGCATTGCATGTCTGAGTTGTTTGCATAAGTGGGTTACTTAATTTTCTTCACAAATGATGTTTAAAGTTCTTTTTGTTTAATTTTTAGAATGTTGTTCCTTAAGAGATTTATACAAAGGGAGGGAAACTTTTTATCTATCATATTATTTAATTATGTTTTCAGATAATTCATTTAGACCAAAGTGATTTATATTTTAGTGTTTGGAATTAAACTTAGTCCTGACATCTATGGCTTAGGTATTAATATGAGAGTGAAGGAAACTGATATAAAGTAGATCACTAGTCTTAAATTCTCAAGACTACTACTTGAACAATTGTATGATTTACTTATTTAGAAATTCCCTGTATTTATTTTTTAGTTTAGTATGTCCTTAAATATTATTGAAGGAATTCATTGCTACACATTCATGTATGCATACATAATGACAGAGTAACTTGAGCCAGTATCTACCCCACTTGAACCACCCTCTGCTCCCTTATCTCCAGTGCAAGGCCCCTCTATTACGTATCTAAACATCCATTTACATTATGTTGATTTTTGAATCGAATATTGAAAATTCAAATTCAATAGAAATTCCCCTTTTACATGGAAACAAATAAAATGACCTTACTAGTATTGCTTCCAATGCATTCTGAAAAGTATTCATGTAATATTTGCCTATCATTGAACACCTAGAATTTGTATGGGGAAATTTGAGGTTTTGTTAATAATTACAGAGTGGTGTGGTTTTAAGAAGCTAATAATTGTTTAGAAATTTTCATTGGTTTGGGTTATATTAAAGTGAAAGTGAATATTAGAATATGCAATAAGATGTTTATTCTTTTAAGACATGTATTTTTTTTCTCATTCTTTAAAACTTAGAAGACATTGCTGTCTGAATCAGGTTCTCAGTCTTCAAAATCTCCATCCCTCTCTTCAAAGCAACAGCATCACCCAAGCGCCAGTTCAATCTTAGAAAGTCTGTTTCGATCCTTTGCCCCAGGAATGTCCACCTTCAGAGTGCTTTACAACTTGGAAGTAAGAAGCCTCATTTATTTTCATTACATTTCGACAGTTCCATTTTGGTTTGTAGATTCATGCTTTCAGATGACAAAAACAAGTAAAAATGTTTCTTAAGGGATGATCTGTTAGAAAATTAGTTTTTTTTAAGGGGGGGGCAGTGGGTAGGGAGATAAATTTGAAACTTTTTTGCCTTTAAAAATTTTTATTGTTTTGATCTATACCTACTTTCATTATTAGCTTTGCAAAGCAGCCTCTAAATAAGTAATAATAAATCTTTTTGTTCAATATGGTGTTACCTTCATCTGGAAGCTGTGCAAACCTGTGTGATACGAATTATCTTCAGCCTTCTTGACTAAATACATTCTAATACTTTGAAAAAATCTGTAATTTGTTGACAACAATCAAGGTTTATGAGGAGTTTATCAGGAAGTGCATTAAGATTATGTCAAGATTTAAGTATAAATATGTGTACTGCATAAACAAGTGAATGAATTCACTACAGAATGAATGATTAAATGACTGAAGAAATAACTGAAAAGTTTCTTTGTAAATCATGAGCTCAAAATTAGTTTTCTATATCAAGCGTTCTGTACACTGTATCTATGAGAAAGGCATCTTGGGAATGAGCATCTAAATATACCATGGTGATTTTA
>PVKS010052922.1:0-10575 GCA_004027875.1 Aplodontia rufa
TGCCTGAGCACATGGATGACAAAAAAGACAAAAAACCTCACAGAACACAAGCACAATTTTCAAAATGGGATGAAATCAGAAGAAACAATGTAAGAGTAATTGGGATACAGGAACAAATCAAAACACAAACGAATATTACAAAGAACATTCTTAATGAAATAAAGAAAAATTTTCCCATATTAAAATAGAATCAGATATGCTCATCCCGGAAGCGTACAGGACACATAAGATGCCTAATCAAATGAGAAGTTCACAGAGACACATCTATTCAAAAATGTGTAACAGGGAAATCAATGAAAGAATATTAAACGTTGCAAGAGAGTAATGCCAAATCACATTAAGAGGCAAACCAATAAGGAACACCTCTGATGTTTCGGTTCAGACTCTAGAAGCAAGAAAATTCTGGAAGAAGATCTTTCAATGTATGAATGACCAAAACCTGCAGGCAAGAATACTATACCCACAAAACTGGGCTTCAATTTCCATCCAGAAATAAGAACATTTCACAATAAGATCAAACTTGCAGCATTTATGAACAGCAAAACAGCATTACAGAGGATCCCAACAGATAAACTCCAGAGAGAATAAAAAGCAAACATTGGAAACCCACAAACAAACGAAATTCAATAAAAGTGCCCATTATCAAAAGACAACCAAGAAAGCACAGAAGAAACTAATAAAGTACCATGACTATGAACCACAACCACATACCTCCTAACATTAATGTGAATGGTCTCAAGTCAGCAATCAAAAGACAAAGATTAGCAAATGGGATTAAAAGCAGAATCCAGCAATATTCTTCTTACACAAGACCCACCTTATAGCCAATGACATCCACAGAGAGTGAAAGGACGGAAAAAAACTATCAAGCATATGGCCCGAGAAAGAAGGCTGAAGTTGCAATACTTATATCAAAGAAGATTTCAAACAAAAATTACCTAGAAGAGATAAATAAGGCCACCACATCCTAGTAAATGGAACAGTACAAAACAAAGATATAACCATGGTAAATATATATACTCTTCAAACACCAACGCTCCCAAATATGTGGAAAAATTACTCCAGGACATAAAAACACTTGTAGAATTCAACATGATAATACTAGGAGACTTTAATACTCATCTATCACCAATAGACAGATCATCAAAGCCAAAGAAAACCAATAAATAGATCACCAATCAAATAGCTCCATAAATCAAATGGATTTAACAGACATCTACAAAATATTCCACCCAAAATTGGCTGAGTTTACCTTCTCAGCAGCACATGGATCCTTCTTCAAAATAGATTATATTCTAGTTCACAAAGAAAATCTTGGTAAATATAAAAAGTAGATATCATTCCATTCATCCTATCAGACCATGATGTCATGACCCTAATAATTAACAGCAAAAATCATAACAGAAAACACACATATACATGGTGATTGAATAATAACCTATTAAATGAAGAATGGATCCAAGAAGACACAAGAGGGGAAATCATGAAATTCTTGGAAGAGAATGAGAAAAAGACAACATACTGGGGGCCAGAGTGGTGGCTCAGCAGTTATGATGCTTTCCCAGTATGTGCAAGTACACGAGTTCAAACCCCAGCACACACATACACAACTAAGTGTCAGAGCAACGAAAGCCATGTGAAAAACTAAATAAAAAATTGATTCTCTCTCTCTCTCTTTCACTGTCTTTCTCTCTTTTTTAAAAAAGAAGACAACATATTGAAATCTTTGGGACAGCATGAAAGTATTCTTAAGGGGAAAATTTCTAACACTGAGTGCCTACGTTGAAAACAAGGAGAGATCTCAAACAAATAAGCTTGTGCTCAACTTCAAATACCTCTAAAAGGAAGAACAATCTAAGCCCAAACCAGCAGAAGACAGGAAATAATTAAGATGAGAGCTGAAACTAATGATATTGAGAATAAAATAATTAAAAATTGATGAAACAAAGAGCCGGTTCTTTGAAGAAATAAGTAAAATTGACAGACCCCTAGGTAATCTCACTAAAAGAGAATTGAAGCAAATCAACAAAATCACCAATGAAAAGGGAGTGATAACCACTGAACCCATGGACATCACACAGATTATCAGAACATATATTGAAAAATTAAACTCCTCTAAATTAGATAATCTGGAAGACATAGAAAAAATTTCTAAACACATAAAACATCCCCAAATTGATGCAGGATGATATTAAAATCCATGTTAAAGAGTTCTATAACAGGTACCTACATCCATATAGCAAATAAAAGCCTTCCAAAGAAGAAAAGCCCTGGACCAGATGGATTGCCTGTTGAGTTTTCCACTCTTATGTGGAGGAGTTAACACTTCTCCTTATTAAGCTATTCCAAGATATTGAAGAGGACAGAACTATTCCAACCAATTTATATGAGGCAACTGTAACTCTCATACCAAAACCCAACAAAGATACATCAAAAATAGAAAATTACAGACCAATATCCCTGATGAAATTGATGCAAAAATCCTTAACAAAGTTCTAGCAAAACACATTCAGCATCACATCAAGAAGATAATTCATCATAACCAAGTGGGCTTCATTCCAGGGATGCAAGTCTGGTTCAATATATGCAAATCAATAAATGTGATTCATCATTTTAACAGAATTAAGGAGAAAATCCATATTATCATCTCAATTGAGGCAGAAAGACTTTTGATAAAATCTAGCACCAATTTCTGGTCAAAATGCTAGATAAAATAGGGATCAAAGGATCTTATCTTAAGTTTGTAAAGGCCATATATGCCAAACCCTCAGCTAATATAATACTAAATGGAAAATAGCTGAAAGCATTTTCACTGAACTCAGGAACATGACAAGTCTGTCTGCTCTCACCACTTTTATTCAATATAGTCCCCAAAGCCCTAGCTGGAGCAGTCAGGCAAGAAAAGAAAATCTAAGTTATAAGAATAGAAAGAAAGGAGGTCAAACTATCCCTTTTTGCTGATGACATGATCCACCAGAAAACTGCTTGAGCTTATAAACAGATTTAGCAAAGTGTCAGGTTATAATATCAACACCCATAAACAATAGCTTTCCTATACACTAACAATAATAGGGCAGAAGAAAAATCAGGAAATCTGTCCCATTCACAATATCCTCAAAAAGAATAAAATACTTGGGAATTTATCTAATAAGGGAAGTTTAAAAAAACCCTGCAATGAAAATTATCAAACATTGAAGACAGAAATTGAAGAAGACCTGAGAAGATGGAAAGACATTCCATGTTTTTGGTTAGGCAGAATTAATATAATTAAAATGTCCATTGTGCCAAAGTGCTATACAGATTCAATGCAATCCTCATCAAGAAATTAATGTCATTCTTTACAGATATAGAAAAAGCAATTCTCTAATTTATTTGGGAACAAGAAACCCAGGGTAGCCAAAACATTACTAAACAAGAAAGATGAAATGGGTGGTTTCACAATACCAGATCTAAAATTATACTATAGAGCTGTAGTATCAAAAACAGCATGGTACTGGTATCAAAACAGTAATGAAGACCACTGCAGCAGAATAGAAGACTCTGAATTAAACACACAAATCATTATGCATATGATTTTTAACAAAGGAAGTCAAAATATAACATGGAGGATAGGCAGCTATTCAATAAATGATGCTGAACAAGCTGTACAGCCTTGTGCAGAAAGTTGAAATTAGATCCTTTTCACTCACCTTGTCCAAAAATCAAATCAAAATGGATGACAGAATTAGAAATTAAACTAGCTATCATACAACTGCTAGAAGAAATATTCCAGGATATAGAATTTGGCAATTACTTTCTCAACAAAACTCCAGAAAACAAAAGAATTAAAGACAAGAATTAATGAAGATATGTCATTATATTAACGTGCTTTTGCTCAGCTAAGGAACTGGTCAAAACTGTCAAGAGAGAACCCATAGAGTGGGAAATAATCATGACCTGTGATTCCTCTGAAAGGGGACTAATATCCAAAATTTACAAAGTACTCAGAAAACTTAATATCAAAAAAACAAGCAATCCAATCAGTAAATGGGCCAGAGAGCTAACCAGAAACGTCTCAACAGAGGAAACCAAGCAAGCCAATGAATACATGAGAAAGTGTTCTAAATCACTAGTAATCAAAGAAATTCAAATCAAAACTACATTAAGATTTCACCTCAATCCAGTCAGACTGGCAAAGATGAAGAATACAAACTGTAACAAATGCTGGAGGGGTTGTGGGGAGATAGGAACACTAGCACACTGCTGGTGGAACTGCAGACTGGTACAGCCTCTCTGGAAAGCAGTGTGGAAATTCCTTAAAATGTTAGGGATGGATCAATTGTATGAACCAGCTATCCCTCTTCTGGGTATTTTCCAGAGTAATTAGAATCAGCATATTACAGTGACACAGCAAAATTAATGTTCTTGGCAGCTCAATTTACAATAACTAAATTATGGAATCAACCCTGATGACCCTCATTGGATGAATGGATCCAAAAGCTCTGATATGTATATATACACACACACACACAATGGACTTCAACTCAGCTATTAGAAACAATGATATTGAGGCCTTTGAGGTTAAATTATGGCAAAATGGAAGACATCATGCTCAGCAAAGTTAGCCAAACCTAGAGACCCAGAGATTCAAGGGTTGAATGTTTTCCCTCATTTGTGAAGGCTAGGTCTAACCCTTGCTTGGGTGAAATGTAGTCAAACTCATGTATTCAACACAAGGGCATAGCAACACATAATCTATGGAAATTATAGACTTGTAGAGGGAGGGGGAGAGGAAGTGGGGAGTGGAGAACTGGGGGATGGGAGAGGGAATGAAGATAGGGAGGGATCTTGGGAGACAACAATATAGCATAATCATGACCCTCCCCCTCACCAAGAAGTCAAATAATATTTATGTGATTATTTAATTCTGGAAAATTCACAATTATATGTATATGTATATGGACATTTATATTTGCTATAGGGGCATAATATATAAGAATCAAGAGACTGGGATGTGGGCAATGTGGTGGTAACTATGGTTTAAGATCAAATGCATATCTTGCTGTTACTTTATATGTGTTTATGATTTCACAACAACTCAAATCCTTAATAAATAATAAAATAAAATAAATATTTAGCAAACCATTTTGATCATACTTCAGGTATTCTTCCAGTCTCCATTATAAGGTTGTCTTTACAGGAATCATATATTTTAGATGACAATTCCATAATCTTCTAACTAGGGTCTTAAGTCATTGTTTAACAATGTGATTTCTTATTGTGCCACTGTGCTTGACCTTATCTGTAAGGCTTGTTTAATTGTCTTCTGTGATTGTTTGCTTGCAATTACATGTAGCTTATTAAAGAGTTTGCAAATTAAGGCAGCCTACTGGCAATGAAAGCACTCTCCAAGAATTTTGCAGACACAGGAAGACTATCTTTTCTTGTCTGGAGATTATAGGAAAATTCCACAGTCTCATTAGAGTTGAGCATTACACATAGTTTTAAAAGTATGGTTGTAGCTCTACTGTCTGCTGTTTTAGTCATATTTTATATTCATGAGAGTATTCCTGAGCCACCCATATCTCTGTGAAATGAAGTATTGGTTGTGATGGAAGATATGGGAATGATTACAATAACTATGAGGTAATTACACCCTTATGGGATGGCCTCATAGGACCAATTAGACAGAATTTTGGCAACATTAAAACTTAGACTCTGGTGATGGACCTAAAATTTGGTCATGCATCTGCCACATTCTATCTGTGCAGTTTTGTGCTAACAACCAAATCTTTCTAATACTCAATTATCTTGTCTATAGGATGAAACTAATACCCTTACTTCATTAAGGAAAATAATACCTGCAAAATATCTGGGAACAACAGCTGGCATAAAGTCAATACTCAACATGTGGCACTTCTTAGTGTTATGGCGTGGGATGAAATGGGGATTTCACTACAACAGAGTAAGCAGGCAGAAATTTTATTAGTGAGATAAGACATAGAAATCAGAAGATGAGATAAGGTCAATAACAGCAAAAGAAAAATGTGTATGTTTTGTGAATGTTTTGCTCTAAAGAACAGGAAACTAGTTTCAGTCTTTCAAATATATACTGGACTGGAAGAATTTGCAGAATGAAATAAAAATATGATGGGAGAGAAGGCAGGTAGGAAAAACTGATGATCCAGTAGAGGTCAAAAGGGATAGAGTGATAGAGGTCATAGAAATAAAGGTATTCTTTTGTGGACCTTTGGAATTTTATGGGAACAGTTTAAAATTATTTTATTCTAATCTCTATATGCAGAGTATATTGAAGGTCATTTTATGATCTCTCTCTCTCTCTCTCTCTGCAACTGTGTACATGCCATCCCAGACATTCCAGACATAACTAAGAGATAACCAAATAGCTACAAACAGTATTATCGTTAATAGTAGGGAGCACCCAGGTTCTCAAATTTAGAGTCAGAACTAAAGAATATGTGTTAGATCCTCCTCAAATGTTTTCCTTGACTCCTAAGAATCTGAGAACAAGGTTTAATAAGTGGGAGGGTAATAAAGACACTGATAACCCCCAGCCATGTTCACATTTTAAAATTGTAGATGTAACATTTATGTTAGGAAATAAAATTTTAAACCATAGAGAAGGAAATAAAAGGGAAGGTTAAATATTTTCTCCTTTCCACCTTTGTGCTACCATCAATCATTATCTCCAATTTTAATGAGCAGCTTTCATTTTTAGTTTTTCTGATGGTCAATTCCATTATTCTAAATCAGTGGTTCTCAAATTTCTATATGTACAATAATTACCTGATAGGCCTGCTGTGTGATTAAAACAAAAATAGATTATTGGGCCTCACTTCAAAATCTGGAGTGTAGTTAAGAAATCTGAATTTCTAAAAACTACTGTAAGTAATTTTGATTCAAGTATGGGATGAAATTTGTAAATGTTGTGATAAGCCATTCATGGTGCCACATGCCTGTAATTCCAATGGCTTGGGAGACTAAGGCAGGAGATTCACAAGTTCAACTTAGCGAGGCCCTGAGTAACTTAGCAAGACACTGTCTCAAAATAAAAAATAAAAATAAGTAAAAACTGTTGTGATACTTATATCTATATATTTGAGTCATTCAATCTACTAACTTTCAACTATTGAAGATGAGAAAATTCACACATTCCTTTCTCCTTTTCCAATTGTTAGGATCTAAATTTTTAGTATTATTTTTTCTATTGGTTGAATTGTAATTTTATAATGTAATTAAACTTATACTTATTGATCTAGCTACTTTATATGTTTAATTTTTGAATATTGGATAAGAAATTTAGCCTCTACTACTCTTATCTCCATCTCTCATTCCTTCTTCATCTCCCCTCCCTTTGCCAGCTATGACATTACTAATAATTAAGTTTACTATTAAAAGATTCTGGCAATCAAATCTAATGAACATAGTTTTACTGCTATGATTAATGCAATATTATTTCCCTATGAATCAAGAAGCATCATTTACAACAGAGACTTAAATATGTATAGTCAAAATTTTGGCACTTAGAGCCTGTGCCACTGCTCCAATTGTCAAGATTGAATTGGTTTTCTTATATTGTATCAATTGCTGAAAATCAAACCATGCATTAATTTGCCTCATGTTTGGGTTATTACTTTCTTGTGAATATTTTTTCTGCGGCTTTTCTTTTAATAACTGAAAAAATATACACCATCATGATCAATTGACAAAGATTATTCAGTTTCTTAACCATGCTACTGCTTGCTGGGTCTACTGCATTCTGCATTTCTGAGGATTTCCTTTTAGTATAAGCTTATCTTATTCTGCTGCTTTTCAGAAGCCCCTCTTCCCTATTGCATGTTACTTGACAACAAAGTTAAATATGTATTTCCAGAATAATGTAAAAATAACTGAATCTTCACTGACCATTGATATTTTAAGTGCTTATAGAATTCTTGGTTTAAAGTAACTGTTCAGGACTATCTCAAAATTAATTTATGTGCATCAAGGGACACAATCAAAACAGTAAAAAAATGTTAGCCTACATAATGGGAGAAATATTTGATCATGGAGTTAATATCCAGATTATATAAAGAACTCCTTCAACACAATGAAAAGAAAATAGCCAATAAGTGTGTGAAAACATACTCAATACTACTAATCATAAGGGAAATGTAAATCAAAAGCCTAATGAGATATTCCTTCATGCCTATCAGGTGAAAATGTAATCAGTATGGTGATGCCTCAAAAATTGAAAACGGAACTAACATATGATTCAGCAATTCTACTTGTGGACAGATATGCAAAGGATTTGAAAGCAGAGTCTCAAACATATATGTATACACTCATATTCTTAGTAGCACTACTCATAATAGTCAAAAGGTGGAAGCAATCCAAATGTCCACTGATGCTTGAATGAATAAACAAAATATTCTGACTTGCTACAATATGGATAAACCCTGAGGACATTATGCTAAGTGGAATAAATCTGACATAAGCAGACAAATATTATAATGATTCTAATTACACGAAATACCTAGAGCAGTCAAATTCATAGTGACAGAAAGTACAATGATGGTTTCTAGGGATTGGGATAGGAGAAGTGAGGAGCTATTTTTTAATGGGTACAGAGTTTCAATTTTCCAAGATGAAAACATTCTGGAGATTGGTTGCACAACAATATGAATGTAATTAACAATACTAACCATACTCTAAATGGTTAAGGTGGTAACAAATTCCCATCAGGAGAACAGAGCATTGTTCTATTATCTCCTAAAACTATGATACCATTTTATTGTAATTGCCATGTAGGTAACATGCTTTGTTAGAAAATATTCCATTATTTTTCCCATAATTTCTTCCTTCTATTTCCTCTGCTATACTTCTCAGAACTTAGTATGAATCAATGATTTTAATCTGTCTTCACCTTTTTTCTCTATCACCTTTCCCTTCTACGTTACAGAAAAGTTCCAGTCTTTTGAGTATTTTTTAATTCATTTTATATTTTTGGTAATAATATTTTGAACTTCTATGATGTTTTTATTTGTAATCACATCCTTTTTCTTTGCAGGTGGGTTGTATTTGGCAGATTCACATCTTCCCAAATCTCTGTGAAGATACTCATTAGAATTTTAAAGATTTTTTTCTCTGAATAGAGAATACAGACCTATTTTTTCTGCATATTCACTTTTGTGGTCTTGGCTTTTCTAAAATGTATAAAAATCCTTTGTCATTCCTGTGGTTTTGAGTAGAACACAATTAAATGGCAACCCTCACTTCAGGTTATGGAAGCAAGGTAAAGGCAAAGGGTGCCTGCTGACACCCTTTTCCTTAACAAATCTGCCTGATCCCTTACATCAACAGAATAAATTTATAACATGCATTGTCAAATTTACTTTATTTTAATTGATGCATAAAATATTAAAAAGTGTACATCTTAATGAGGTACAATGTAATATTTTGATACACATGCACATTGTAAAATGCTGAAATCATGTTAAACATATCTAACTCCTCAAACATTTATCATTTCTTCAGTGAAAGCTTTAAAAATATTTTCTTCTAGCTTTTTGAAATATACTGTGCATTATTGTTATCTATAACCACCCTATTGTGTAATGCCACATTTGAACTTCTCACTCCTAATTTATAAACTTAAATCAACTTATCAAACTTTCCCACCCTAATTAAATATAGTTATTTATGCTTTATAGAACATACACAGCTATCATTAGAAAATGTCTCAAGGAATACAACTTACCTAAGTCATGCTTCATCATCAGAAAGTGTGCATATAAATCTATATTTCAAAGAGTCTATTGGATAATATTTGGAACTGACTTCCTGCCAAAACTGAATAGATTGCTATTGTATTTAATTCTTAAAGAGCACTTCCATTTTCTTGTTATTCATTTGTGATTGTATTATTGTTGTTGTTCTTCTTCTTTCCTAACAGAAATCTTTCTGCTATTTTTCAATTTTGTGAGAGGCACCTTGATTATAATTAGATAGTATAATAGAGATTATAATTAGAGCACCAAATACAAAATATCACAATATGCTGAAAATGAACAGACAAGTGATGTTCTGTTTTAGATTGAGTTCCCTCAGAATAAGACCCCGAGTCACAGATTTTACTGCAAGTGGATTTTTGAGAGGTGATTCTGAAAGCTCCAGTGGTGGGTAGAGGAAACAGAAAAGGCAAGCAAGCCAATAAAAGAGTACATTATTGAGCAAGTTACCAGCATGGATGATTGGGATACAATCCTTCTGGAAAATTCAGACAGACCCTATGTAGATTATCTTTTATGCTTATTTTGTTTATATTTTAATATACCTTCTCACTAATACATTGGTTTTCCACTTCCCCCTTTATTTTCATAAGTAAGTTTTCTGTTACTTGCTTGCAAGCATAACTGTGACTCTCACAGGTTATTTGTCATACTTTATCCAGAATTTCTAAATATTATCTTGTGGGAGTTTTAAGATTATTTAATCTATTGTATTGACCACTCCCCCAAAATAGAAATATTAGGATTAAATTAAGACAAAATCCACAAATATATAAGACATGAACATCTTAGGAAAATGGCCTGT
>PVKS010052923.1:0-10583 GCA_004027875.1 Aplodontia rufa
CTGCACGTCCGACAAGTGCTGTACCACTGAGCCACCGCTCCAGCCCTGCTATTATATTTCTATTCAATGTTCTACTTTAGGTTTAAATGAAAACAATAAAAATAAATAAAAGGTATAAAGATTACAAAATAATAAGATCAACTGAATAGCATACAAGAAAACAGATGAAACTCCACTCCTAATTTGTGCCATGTGTTACAGCTGTCTGTGGCAAATGAGAAGGACTTTGGCCTCTCACAATTGTCCAGAAAATATCGGACAATTCTGGAGACCCAGTGATTGTCATGTGCGGCCCAAATAGTGTGCTACTGGCATCCAGTGCCTAGGAGAAAGAGATGCGCTAAACATCCAACGATGCACGAGACGAACAGCACAAAAAACTCTGCCAGAAATTAAAGGAGACGTTCTTCTCAATTAGTTTTATGAGCCCAACATCACTTGGATTTTAAAAATGACAAAGATATAAGAAAAGAAAAGAACAGGCCAATCCTGCTCACTCATGCAGAGGCCAAAATCACACAGTCTCCGCAAAACAACCCAGCAAAAAGCTTAGCAATCAGGAAGAGTGCAACACAACCAGCTAAGTACTCCAGGAATTCAGGGTTGCTTTAATGCTCAGAAATCAAACGCGCTAATAAAGGATAACAAATATGATGAAAGGCCCCATTCTGAAACCCACCGCAAGATAAGAGGGCCCACTCTGCTATCACCACTTCCATTCAACATACCGGCGATTCTTGACCATTCAATAAGAACAGCCAGGGGTGTGCCGCCCCCTCTCCTCAGCTACTCAAGGGCGGAGCCAGGGGGGTTACAAGTTCTAGGCCAGCCTGTGCAATCCAGCAAGACCCCATCTCAAGATAAAAAAAAAGGGGCTGGGGATGCAGCTCAGTGGTAAAGTGGCTCTGGGTTCAATTCCCAGTGCCAAGAAAGAAGAGGAAAAGGAAGAAGAGGAGGCAAAGGGAGGAGGAGAAAGACAGGAGAAGCAGCAGAAGAAAAAACGGGGCTGGAGCAGTGGCTCGGCAATTATGGCGCTTGCCTGGCATGCACAAGTACATGGGTTCAAACCCCAGCACCCATGTACACAACTAAGTGTCAAGAGCAACAAAAGTCACATGAAAAACTAAATAAAGTTGATTCTCTCCGTCTCTCTGTCTCTCTCTGTCTCTCTCTCTCTCACTGTCTTTCTCTCTTAAAAAAAATAATAGGACAAAAGAAATGTCAATTTCTTTATCCACAGATTATCTTTTTGTAAGGCAATCCAAAAGAATCTACAGAAAAATTATTATAATTCACAATTTAATTAAAGTTACGGACACAAGGCTAATGTACAATAATCACATGCATGTTTATATACCAACCACAAGCACCTAAAAAATATTTTAAGATATCACTTAACATTAGCACCAAAAAATATTTACTACCTAAAAATTAATCTACTGAATTGCACACTGAAAGTATAAAATGTTATTGACAGAAATTTAAAAAGGCCTGAAAAGGGACGGGGTTATACCAGGTCCATGGATTGGAAGAGGGAATACCATAAGCATGTTAGTTTTCTCTGATTTGATCTATAAAGTTAAAACAATCCCAATAAAAATCCAAGTAGGTGTTTTTGCATGTATGCGGAAAGTGAAAAGCTAATTTTAACAATTATATGGAATAGCAAACAAATAAAAAATGCTAAGATGCTCTTGAAGAAGGGGAAAAAATGGAAGATTAAGTGTGCGGGATATCCAATCCAGTTTTTGTCACCAATCTTCAGTATTCACTATGCTATAGGGACAAAGATAAATATGCACAGCTAAAGAGGCACAGAAGATGCCTGATACATGGCAAAGATGGCACTGGCGAACCGTGGGGGAAAGACTTTTAAATATAGTCATGCCCTGTGCAACTGCATTTGATCAATGGCAGACCACATACACAGGGATGATCCTGTGAGATCGCAGCTCCTAATGATTTGTGTGAGTATATTCTACAATGTTTGCACAATCACAATGGCCTACCAACACATGTCTCAGAATATGTCCCTGTTCTTAGACGACGCATGACTATAAATGGTTTTGAGGAAAATGGATGACCTCTAACCACTTCCTCCCACTATACATAAAAACCAATTCCAAGTAGACTGTAGAGCTTAAGAAAGGACAACACAGGAAGTCTCTAGAACCACACTGTATGGTGGCCTCTAGCCATGTGTAGCTATGTAAGTTTAAGTTAATCAAAACTAAATACAACTTAAAATTTCATTTATTGGTTGCTGTAGCCACATTTCAAGCGCACAAGAGCCACGTGTGGCCCATGGCTACCATATTAGACAGAGCACACACAGAAGATTCCTATCATCACAGAAAGTTACATTGAACAGCACTGAACAGGGTTCAGCAAACTGTGCATGAACCTGACCCCCCCAGAACCCCATGAGACGAACCTGCCTGTTTTTTATAAATAAAGTTTTATTGGAATACAGACACACTCATTCATTTACATAGTATCTAGGGCTGTTTCCATACTACAAAGACAGAGTTAATTAGTTGTAACAGACCACATGGCCCAAAAAGCCTAATATATTTACTATCTAACACTTTTTAGAAAAGGCTGGCAAACCCCTATTCTAGAAAATAACATAAGAGAATTTATTTATCATCTTGAGATCTTGAAATGTATAACCATGAAGATAAATTGAATAAAACTCAAATCAAGGATTTCTGCTCATCAAAAATTATTAACAGACTGAAAAGGCAAGAGAGAAAGGCAACAGAAGATATTTTTAATATATATATAAGGGGAAAGGGTCATTTTCCAGAATATATAAAGAATTTATACAAATCCACAGAAAAGGAAATGGCCAGGAGACCAGAACAGATAATGTCACCAAAAAGAACATGCCATTGCCAAATAAATGTAAGATGCTCATCCGTGTCAATTCTTTCCAACATAATATGTAGATTTAATACAAGCCAAACTCCAGAATTTTGTGGGCATTGACAAACTGATTCCAAAGTTTATGGAAAAGCTAAGGATGCAGATTAGCTAATATAAAATTAAACAACAAAGCTGGAGGACTAATAGCACCCAGCGGCACGACTTTACAACAGTTTGGAAACTGGTGAAAGACTAGGCAAATATATCAATAGACTAGAAGAGAGAACCCAGAATTAGACACCCACAAGCAGAGTCAACTGATTTTTTTGACAAAGAAGGAAAGGCAATTCGATGGAGAAAGGAGAGGTTTTTGACTAACAGTAACGGGAACAATTGGCCATCTGTACACACACAAAAAAATCTAAATACAAACCTTAAACCTATCTCAGAATTTAACTCGAAATGAATCATAGATTCAAATGTAAAATGCAAACCCATAAAATGTCTATAACATAAGAGAAAACCCTAGATTTTGTGATACGTTTTTAGATATAATATCAAGAACACAATCTATGAAAGAGATAAATTGGTAAATTGAATCTCATTAAAATTAAGAACTTCTGCTCTACAAAAGATGTTAAGAGGACAAAATGACAAGCAGTATATGGAAGAAAATATTTGCAGAAGACAAACCTGTTTAAAAAAAAAAACACCCACAAGCAGTAAAGTCAAGAATAAATGAATGGGATGCAATTAAACTAAAAAGTTTCTGCACAGCTAAAGATCTAGTCAAGAGCATCATGAGAGAACCTACAGAATGGGAGAAAACCTTTGCCTGCTACACCTCGGACAGAGGGTTAATATCCAGAACACACAAGGAACTAAAACTAAACACCAAAATCATAAATAACCCAATCAATAAATGGGCTACAGATCTGAAAAGAAACTTCTCACCAGAGGAAGTCCAGAAAGCCCATAAAATATGAGAAAATGCTCTACATCATAAGCTATAAGGGAAATGCAAATCAAAACTTTAATGAGATACCACCTCATTCCTGTTAAAGAGTGGCAAAAATTAAAAATTCTAACAACAGATGCTGGAGGGGCGGTGGGGAAAGAGGAACACTGTTACACTGCTGGTGGGACTGCAAACTGGTTCAGCCACTATGGAAAGCAGTGTGGAGAATCCTCAAAAAATTAAGGATGGAACCACCTTACGACCCAGCTTTCCCACTCCTGGGTATTTTCCCAAAAGAATTAGAATCAGCATATTATAGAGATGTGGCTTCCTCAATGTTTATAGCAGCTCAATTTACTATACCTAGATCATGGAACCAACCCAGATGCCCCTCACTCGACGAGTGGAAACAAAATACAAAAGCTTTGGTACATATATACTATGGAATACTATTCGGCCATTCGAGAAGATGATATTATGGCTTTTGATATCAAACGGATGGCGATGGAAGGAATTATGCTAAGTGAAGTATCCCAATCTCGGAGACTCAAGGGCCAAATGCTATCTCTCATTTGTGGAAGCTAGAATATATGGGGAAGCAGTATGTTAGACAGCAAAGCTAATAATTACTTCAAATTGAATGATTCTCAATGCAACAGGGAGACGACTCCCTAGGACACTTGAAGGTGTAGAGAGGGGGCCAGGGAGGGAGGGGGTAGGAAGAAATCCTAGGAGCCTGAGGTTGGGAATATGGGGGAATCATCTCAGAAGGAGATCTCTGTCCTACATGAGATATCCATTTAATTCAGGAATTCTTCTGGGTGAAAAAGCAACAGGGGGAACCCAATCTGGACATCCATGATATGGCATTAGCCCTGGATAAATAAGTATATATACATTGCTTCTTCAATGTTTGATAATGTTTCCCCCTCAGTTGCATCTCCATTTCCATCTAATAAAAAAATGTAAAAAAAAAGACATCCAGAATATATAAAGAACTCTTAAACTCAACAATATGAAAGCAAGCAACACAATTTTAAAGTACACAAAGATCTGAACAAACAACTCATCAATAAAGAAACACAGATGTCAAATAAGCATATGAAAAGATGTTTGAATTTATATGTCATTGGAGAATTGCAAATTAGAACATCAAGATACACTACCCACATAGTGGGAGGGCCAAAATCCAAACCCTGACAATACCAAATGCCCACGAGGATGTGAGGCAGCAGCCAGTCATGCTGAGAGGATGGAAAGGGGAGTGGCCACCTTGGAAGACAATGTGGCAGTTTCTTTTGTCTACACAAAAGCCTGCGTATGAATATCTATGGCAGCCAAAAGGGAAGCAACCATTAATATGGGAATGAACTGTGGATTATCCACCCAAACAATGGAAAATGAATGAGCTACCAAACAAATCACAAAAAGATCTGGAGGAAACAAACCTACACTGCGAAGTGAAAGAAGTCAATTTAAAAAGTCACTTTACTACAACTCCTCCGACATGGAATTCCCAAACAGCCAAAACTACGGAGACAATAAAATGATCAGTGACTGCCAAAGATTTGAGGAGGAGGGGAGGGAGTATGGGGGGTATTCCATACTTTCAGGACAAGAAAACTGTTCTGCATAATACTGTAATGGTGAATATTTGAAAGTATGCATTTGTCAGAATTAATAAAATTCTACACCAACAGTGGACCTTTATATACATTGTGGACTTCAGTTAACAACAATTTACCAGCAAATGAACCACACTAGTGCAAGATGTTAATGATAGGGGAAGCAGTCTCGGGAGTGGGGAAGTAGAGATACGGGAATTCTTGGTACTGTTATTATTATTATGATTATTTAGAGAGAGAGGGACAGTGAGGGGGGGAGAGAAATAATTTTATTTAGTTTTTCATGTGGCTTTTGTTGCTCCGACACTTTGCTGTGTACGTGGTGCTGGGGTTCTAAACCACATCCTTGCGCATGCCAGGCAAGCGCTATAACTGCTGAGCCCCTGTTCCTTATTTTTTAAACAAAAATAATTTAAGGTGCTCAACCTCAGTGGGCATGATGGAAATATGAATTAAGCAATAATGTAATATTACTAAAAACGTGTCAGGAGAGCTAAGAGTAAAAAGACAATATCAAATGTTGGCTAAGATCCATTCACATATCGAAACCAGACTCTCGTATAAGTACTAGTGGAATTATAAACTTGTAAAAGCACTTCAGGAGACAGTTGAACGTTAGATAGTGATGAGGAACCCACTAGTACATTATGACACAGCAATTTCATCTCTAGGTATATGCCCTACAGAAATGTATTCACAAGCTGGGCACAGTGGTACACGCCTGTAATCTCAGCAACTCTGGAGGCTGAGGCAGGAGGATCGCAAGTTCAAAGCCAGCCTCAACAATTTAGCACAGCCCTGAATAATTTAGCAAGAACTGATCTCAAATAAAACAGACTAGGGATGTTACTCAGTGATTGAGCACCCCTGGGTTCAATCCCTGGTAGAAAGAAAGGAAGGAAGGAAGGAAGGGAGAGAGGGAGGGAGGGAGGAAGGAAGGAAGAAATGTGAATATCTGAATGCCAGGAAGACATGTACAAGAATGTGCACAGCAGCATTATTTGAAAAAGTCTGAGTGTAATGAGCAAAATGTGGAAAACAGCAATTCCCACCTGGAGCTGCACGAATGTTTCATCTCTACAAAGGTGCATCCTCACTGAGCAGAGAGCATTATTCATTATTTTTTGCAGCCCGCATCAGTTTCTTAGATGAAACACACAACCGTTTTGCTCAAAAGAGCTAAAATAAAAAGAACAAATTAAAGGAGGAACAAATTATTTTAGCTCTTGGTTTCAAGGCTTCATCCAAAAGTGGCTGACTCCATAGCTCTGGGCCTGAGTGAGGCATAACATCATGATTAAAGGGCACAGCAGAGAAAAGTTACTCGGTTCATGACAGCCAGGAAGGGGAAAGACACAGAGTAGACAGAGATGAGAGAGAGAGAGAGAGAGATACATTAGACAGATAGACAGGACAGCACTCTGCTCACCAGGGACAATACATAAACCACACAGGTGCGCCCCGCCCCCAGTGCGCACCTTCGGTCCCAACCCTATCTGCCTGTAGTTATTACCTATTAAACCATTCAAATTATTAATCAATCAACTGTATTAATCCATTGATTAGGTTACAGCTTTATAATTCAGCATTCCACCTCGGAACATTGCTGCATTGTTCCATGCATGAGCTTTTGGGGTACACCTTATATCCAAACTATAACAACAATCAAAAAGACAAAACAGCCTGGATCCATTTTGATTTGATTTTTGTGCAAGGTGAGAGATAATTCAAATTCCTACAAATGCCTGCCCAGTTTGTCCAGTGCCATTTCTTGAATAGGCTATCATTATTCCATGTAATTATTTTGACCCCCTTTGTCAAATCAGATGTTTAAAGATTTGTGGGTTTGTCTCAGAGTCTTCTATTCTATACCATACAACTACTAGAAGAAAAATTAGGACCAACAATCCAGCATTTGAGAGTAGGCAAAGACTTTCTCAACAAGACTCCTCAAGCAAAAGAATTAAAGTCAAAAATCAATGAGTAGGATGTCATTAAACTAAAAAGCTTCTGCTCAGCCAATGAATTGGTCAAAATTTTCAAGAGACAACCTAAAGAATAGGAGATCATCACTGCCTGTGATTTCTCTGACAGGGGACTCATATCCAAAATTTACAAAAACTTCAAATTAAAAACACTAGCAATCCAATCAATAAATGGGCCAGAGAGATAAACAGAAACTTCTCATCACTGAGCAGGCCAATGAATACATGAGAAAATGCTCTAAATCACTAATAATCAGAGAAATGCAAATCAAAACTACATTAAGATCTCACCTCACTCCGGTCAGACTGACAAAGATGAAGAATACAAACAGAAATGGATGCTGACACTGGAGAAGCTGTGGGGAGACAGGAACACTAGCACACTTGTTGGTGGGACTCAGACTGCACAGTCACTCTAGAAAGCAGTGTGGAGGCTCCTCAAAAAAATTAGGGATGGATCCACCATGTGACCCAGCTATCCCTCTTCTGGGTATTTTCCCAGAGGAGTTAGAATCAGCACATTACAGTGACACAGCAAAATCAAAGTTCATTGCAGCTCAATTTACAATAGCTAAATTATGCAATCAACCCAGATGCTCCTCACTGGACAAATGGAGCCAAAAACTCTAGCATACAACGGAGTTCTACTCAGCTATCAGAAACAAGGATATTGAAGTCTCTGAAGGTAAATGGATGGCAATGGGAGAAATCATGCTAAACAAAGTTAGCCAAACCCAGAGAGTCAAGGGTCAAATGTTTTCCCTCATTTGTGGAGGCTGGAGCTGAACCCAGGCTTGGCTGAAAGGTGGTCACACTCATGTATTGGACCCAGCAAGAGCATAGCAACACAAAATCTAGGGCAACCATAGTCACGTAGGGGGCAGTGGGGGAGGGAGAGACAAGGTGATGAGAGAGGGAGGGAAGATAGGGAGGGATCTAGGGAGACATAGCATACTCTTTACCCCCTGAGAAGTCAAATATTATCTATGTAATAATTTAATTCTATAAACTTCACAATCTTATAATATATTCAATTATATTTGTTAGGGACATAATCCAATGAAGGATTCTCAAAAGATAAGACAACACATGAAGAATCAAGACACTGAGGTGTGGGCAATGTGGGAGTAATTATGGTTAACAATCAAAAGCTTGGGATATTGTTATTTTATATGCATTTATGATTGTAAAGCTACTCAACTCAAAAAAAGACAAAATATCAAAACACAAAGACAAAAATATATTCTGATCCACTGAAGCAAAAGACATTTATTGATAGGATTACTGTGCTGTTCTCTGAATTTATTGGATAGGTGAAGAACCAGGTTCAAAAAATAGGAAACCAAGAGGCCAGGTGGTGAAAACAGCCCCAGTCAGCCACTGGCGTATCTGGGTTATATCACTTTTAGTTCTCGTGTGACCATTAAGATCCATAATTCAGGGCTGGAGCAGTGGTTCAGTGGATACTGTGCTTGCCTGGCATGCTCAAGGACACATGTTTGAACCCCAGCACATGCACAACAAAGTGTTGGAGCAACAAAAGCCACATGAAAAACTAACATTGATTCTCTCTTTCTCTCTCTCTCTCTCTCTCTCTCTCACACTGTCCCCCTATGTTCAGGAAATAAAAAAGATTCATAATTCAAGATGGGAACTTCTGGTTGGCCAGGTATAGCTCACATATACCTAGGAGGCCAAGGATTGAGGAAGAGATGTCTGGCTTCCTTTGTTTTGTGAAGCAGGAGACAGGACTGAGCCAATGAAGGATTCTCAAAAGATGAGACAACACATGACTACGACCACAGTCCAGCCAAAATCTATTTTACCTTGTTTCTGCATCCCTCCTAGACCTGCGTGGAGGGGCAAAGTGCTAAGTAACACCTGGTTATTTGGAAACATGGTACCTACACTCAGGAGGATTGTGGTCTAGTCAGAGAAACCAACATATATGCTTGCCTAATCCCCACAGCTTACAGTTCAGCGGGTGGCCCAAAACTGCAAGTTAAGTCCTGATGAAATAGTCACAATGGCTCTTGCACCCCAAGTCTCACACCAAATCCACAAGAGCGAGGAAGGTGTATGTGACTTCCCGTAAAAGTTGAGATGTAGGGGCTGGTGATTCTAGAGTAAAAGCACCACCTGGGAAAATCCAGGAGCCACATAAGCAACGCAAGAAAGCCAAGAGTCAGGAATCAGAAAAGAACCACAGGGAAGTTGGACAATGCCAGGAACAAGCAAGGGAAATCTAGGGCGGGAAGCCTGGTGAGCAGGCATTCACAATTTGCTTTTATGATTCACATGACACACGGTGGTTAGTGTCCAGGTGGCTTCAAGGAGTAAGGTCAAGTCAGACATAAAACAGCATGTGGTCCCCTCGGCAGGCCCCTTAGGTGGGCGTGGTACTTCATCCAAACTTGGCCCTTCCAATTTTCTCTCCCAGGATCTAGAACTGGGGTACCGATAGACAGGGCTGAGCACCCCAACTAATCTTGAAAGTAAAAGTGTATTTTATGCAAGAAAAATGGGGGGAGGAATCTTATCAGGGACTTCTCAAGATCACCAAACTACAACTTAGGAAACTAAGCTGTATGATAAAGTCATTTCTTAAGATCACTTCTAAAGAGAACAAAATCATTTCTTAAGATCTGAACACCTGGATCTTTCCCATTCGAGATGTCACACGTCGGGTATGGATGTCAGGCATCAACAAGCCCTTACAGTTCCTGATGTTCTGACCCTCTTGGAAGCCCTGTGAGGAACAGAATTATTACTCCATTATAAAGCTGATTAGAATGAGGTTAAGGGGGGCTGGCCCAGAGGCTCAGCGGTTGCGGCGCTTGTCTGGCATGCATAAGGACACAGATTCGAACCCCAGCACCACGTACTCAACGAAGTGTTAGAGCAATGAAAGCCACATGAAAACTAAATAAAACAGATGCTCTCTTTCTCTCTGTCTCACTGTCCCTCTCTTCTTTAAAAAAAAAAAAAGGGAAAAAAAAGAACGAGGTTAAGGAACAGAAAGCCACTTGCTAAAGACACACAGAGCAGAACACACAGAGGATTTTAAAAAATGACAACAAAACTTCTTGTCCCTACATGCACACCCCTTTGTAATGTGGCTCTGATGTTCCTTCCACCAAGAGGTGG
>PVKS010052924.1:0-10574 GCA_004027875.1 Aplodontia rufa
CAGCAGAGACTACCCAGAGAGCCAAGGCTGAGAGCCCTGAGAAACAGGAAAGACTGAGATGTCCTGGATGAGCACCAGGGAGACCTGGTGACTCCTTCCACTAGCCCTGGGACCAGTGCTTCAGGCGGTGACTCAGCTGCCAACTCAGGTCTGCTCCACAGCCAGAGGCTCACACTCAGGTGGAGTCCTAAGCACTACACAAAGATGTGGAAGACACCAAATGTGGTTCTGAAATGTTTATTTCAGAATGAGCCTCAGCAACGTTTCAAGGAAAGCTGGTGGCAAAAGGCAAAGCCTCTTGTTTGCCCACGGTGTGAAGAAGGACCCCAAGTGTCCTAGAGTATTGAAGAGATGTGGCCTTGAGCTTTGCTGTCCCCTCTGCCTCTTCTTCATGGGTTTTCTTTAATTTCAGGTTTCATTTCTGGGGGCGGGGAGGTTGGCTATGTCCATTTCTAAACCCTGGGGTATGACTTCTTTCTGAGCACCACCAATTTCAAAGTCTATCTCTTCTTCAATTTTGATAGTCTTGATATTTCTTACATTAGTGGCAACGCCTAAAAGCAGTATAGCAAGTAAGGCATAAATACGACCAATGATGACTCTGAAATATAACAACATATCCAAGCTTGGAGATACTGCACGCACCTTTCTTGGAGGCGGCCCGCTGTCTAGGCTCCCACCACTGCCTAATTTCAGGCATTCTGGAGGGTCCCAGCCTACGTGACAGTGACAGTTACGGTTATTGTTGCAGACTCCTCTATAATTGCATTTCTCAGGGGGGCAGTCATACTTTAGTGCAGTTAATTTTTCACCGCAAGAATTATTCATGCACATCTTTTCACTGTCACATGGGGTTCCTTGTCTCACACGTCCAGCATCATTACTTGCTGTTGCACGGTGTTCATCCAACCCAAAACAAAGAGACCCATCCACCAAAGACTGATGGAAGGCGATGTGCTCCGGCAACTGGGGCAGCTGGGTGACGTTGGTGCACTGCAGCCGTCCACAGTGCATATCTCCAACAGAACAGCCAGTGTGTTTTGCTTTATGCTCCAGTCTCAAACAATGTCCAAATCGGTGCCGTTCAGTATTTATATAGTAGCAAGCATCATCAGCATTCTTAGCATCTGCACCAAAGATTTCCTTGCAGTGAATGGTGCGGTCAGTGCAATTGCCTTCAAAGCAGTAGCCTTCTTCAGAGCATGGGGTGCCATTCTGCAGGTAAAAATCATCTGGGCACTGCACATTGTTTCCATTGCAGTACTCTGGCAGATCACATATGTTCTGGATACTTCTGCAAAGTGTCCCCAGAGGGGTGTAGGTGCAGTTTGTGCAGCATGTTCCTTGATCACAAGCACTTCCCATCATTAAGTGACAGTTGGTCTCACAGCAGTCATTACTGTAACACTCCTTCAGGGATCCACAGTCACATAGCTCTGTTTCCTCCACCCTATAATTTCCACAACGAATCCATGTTAAGGTCATGTTTTGCATATCCCAAGTGCTTCGGTAATAGCATGTATTCATTCTGTCATTTGCAACTACGTGTTGTACATGCATATAGGAACAATTACTGAAGACATCTGTTATTCCAGGAAATCTGTTCATGATGCAGCTGGTCCTTCTCTGGCAAACACAATCATCAGTATCGTATGTCAAACCAAACAATCTCCCCTGTTGATTTGCATTTATGATAGCTAACAATAAATAATGCCTACCAAATTGACTTGTAAAGAGTACTGAGCGCTCACTGCACATGGCATACATATAGGGTTCAAAGTCAGATTCATGGAGTGCATCATGAAGTAAAATTGTGGACGAGGCAGGCAAAAATGGTCTGTAGAAGTTGCGTATATAGTAGTCAACTACTGGACTGCTTAACACTCTAAAGTCATTCAGAGTGACAGGATCGTTGACATTATATATGGTCAACATAAAAATATAGACCCTGAAATCAATATTTGCAAAAATGTTATCAACGACACTAAACATATCTATCATATATTTAGTACAAGCTGACATATTGTTGAACAAATTGTACATAGATTTGGAAAATTGAACATGTGCTTTTATAGCACCAATATGGGAAGAATACATCTTATTTGAAATCCTAGGTGTTGCACTGAAGTTTGCTTCAGGGAACAGGGGGTCCAGATCCTCCTGGTGGTCTAGATTGTATGTTGGCCCTGTTGCATTGATGTCAGCTACTATCTGGGAAACAGTGTGTTCAAAGCTGCGTGAATCCTTCAGGGGTGTGATTTCATACGCAAGATCATCCAGCTTCATGATGCCTTCCAGGCCCCCGGAGCACATCTCGATGGTGGCCATGGAGAGAGGTACCTCCTCCAGGTGGCCAAGGTAGTAACAGTCTCCAGGGATGTAGGGGTAATCCATCTGCAGGGCTCCTTGGTCGTCCTGAGTCGTCAACTGCAAATGTCTGGGCCAAAGAAGATTTTTTCTCCACAGATGGATGACGTGTTTTTGTCCCCCAAAATGCAGGCTATAGGAGAGTCGGCCTGGCATCTGAAGAACTCTTCCATGTTGTACCTCCTTCTTAGGAATCACCACCTCGGATGAGCTGTAGCGCCATAATGGGCGGCCCTGAAAGCACTGGGCTGGAGCCAAGAGTGCCCAGATCCCAAGCACCAAAAGGGCATCCCTGAGAGGAACCCGTCTGTCCACCGGCCTCATGCCCCAGTGCAGGGAGGTCTAGCGAGTGGATGAAGGAAGTGTCCTCAGTGAAGCCAGGTCTGAAGCCTCTGCTGGGGGCACATGTCTCCTAGGGAGAAAGGAGGGAGGACAAAGGGACCCCTGGTGTTACCTGGACAACCTGAGGGGCTAGTAAGAGTCACAGGGCGTGGCAAGGGAGCCTGGACATGATGTCAGCTGGACTTGAGGTGGGACGGGGTGGGAAGGAGACAGAGGCAGCACAGCATCTGCACTCAACACTATCAATACCTCATTTTCCATTACCTTCATGTCCTGTACCCTCTGTGTTACTCGGGGTCAGTTTCCCAGAGTCAAAGTTCATTTGGGCCACATTTCAGTTATTTGGCAGTTGGAATGAGATGCCCATACTATCCTACGACATATTGGAAGTTTTTCTTTATTTGGTGTTTCCACAACAGCAATTGATGTAGAGTTCATTTTTCCCCAATATCCTGTAAAACCTTCTCTGAACTCTGTTTGAAGAGCTCTGAATTATGGAATGCTTTTTCCTGTTGTTGGGCACCTATTCAACTCCTGACCCCATCTGAGTTCCAGCTGTTGTTCCTTGCAGTCTTTGTATGCTGCTTCCCAGGTCCTTGGGTCCTTTTTGTCCTGGGCAGGTGTTGATCAGTTGTCAGTCGCTGCCACCAAGGAAACTCTGTGCCTTCATATCTCAGGACAAATATTTCATCATTGTTCACGTGGGGAGTGAGAAGTCACAGTCAGCTCACAATCACAAGCAAAAAGGGCTTCATCTTCCAAATGGAACTTTTCTCCTTTAGCAAACACACTTTGCCCACACAGCCATTCTACTTAGATCTGAAAGAATTGCTGTGCACTCTGCAAGGGCAGCTCCCCCACTGAGGCGCAGGGTGCTTTCCTGGAGCACAGCTGCACTTTTGCAAAAAGAAGAGAATGCTCTGTTTTCTTCTTACCATTCTGAGACCTTTGTGCTTCTCCTTCACAAAGGTTTCTGCAGGCTCTCTCCTTCCTGCTTTCAATGACCTTATTTTGGTAAAAAAGGAAATCCTCACATCTTCCAAGAAGTTCACTGTGGAAAGAGGAGACTCTGATGAACAATGTGGGCTACAGCAGAGAAGTGTTGTGTACCGTGAGCATGGGGTGAAGAGAACCCTGCTTTTTCATCTCTTCTTCTCCTCTCATGAGAAAGATATCAGACAAAGACAGAATGTGAGCCTTCCACTGGCAGCTCTGTGAGCTGCCTTTGGAAGGTGGAGAGTATGCTGAGCTATCAGCCTGGCAAGCCAGAGGAGACCTGGGCAGTTACAGCACTGTGCCATCCTGGATGGGGTCCTAGACAGGAGAGGCCTGCCAGGGAAAGTGAGGAGGCCATGGTATGATCCCAGTGTGGGTCCATTTGGGAACTGAGTCATCGAAGCCTTGCTTGTGACTGCTATCTGTTGGGGACCGGACCCCAACATGAGGCCCAGCTGGCTTGTAAAAGATTTGGTGATAAACAACTCTGTTCCAGCCGGCTTGTATCTTCCTTAGTGAGGTAATGCCTGACAGCATGACTAAGCTATTTGGTCACTCATTTGTTACAATTGGATAAATGTGTTTGCACTGTACCCCTATTGGTTGCTGTAATGGATAAATAAAGAAAGTAGCAACTATTCAGGAGAAGCAGAAGAAACAGCAAAGAAGAAGCAGCAGCAGAGACGGCAGAGAGATCAGCGGTAGAAGATGCAGGTAGTAGCCCCGGCCCCAGAAATAGGGACTCTAGTACAGCAATAGAAACGGGGACTCTAAATGTGAATAGCCTTGACTCTGAAAAGAATGTTTTAAGGGGCTTGCCTCTAAAAGAGGGAAGGCGGGAAGCACTTGGAGGCCTTTAGCCGTGGTAAAGGGAGAAATAAAGTGCTTAGAGAACTCAAGGCCTTTGGGTCTACTTCATTCCCAGTCAGCCGCCGAATGAGAGCCGTCCGGTTCCTGCCGGCTGGGACCAGACAGCTATCCTCTGCAGGAAGTCAACAGCAAAGGTCAGGAGTGGAGGATGTGGCACTGACGGCCACCCTCCCAGCCTTCCTGGGAGCCTGCAAGCTGTCTTACAGGCAAAGAGGGCATACTTCAGGAGGTTTCGCAAAGGACCAAGTCACTGATTCTTTTTAGTTGTGGGTGACATCAGGGTTCATTCTGGCAAGACTATCAAAGCATGGGGTATAAGCATGTCTCCCTTCTCTTCTATCCTCCCTCTCCTGCACCATGTCCTCCACTCCACTCACTGATACCTACTTGTGGTTTGCTCTTGTGTCTGGGTGAGGCCTTGTGGATGCCCATGGCGTGGGTGCACCTCCTGTGCTCCTGCCCACACCTGGGGAAGGGAGTCAAAACCCTCCACTGCCCTCACCTCCTCCATTCCACTCACCATTCCACTATTTGAAGGCCTTCACCCCCTTCACTCTCTTTCTTTCTCTCCCCTCCCTGCACTGCCCCAAGTCTCTTATTTTGGACTAGCTTCTGTTATCAGAGATAACATTCAACCTTTTACGTTTCTGGCCTAGCTCCTTTCCCAGGCGGGTTCTCTCCAGTCCCATGTATTTGCCCCACTCTTTCTCATGGAGATGGTTTTGTTTCAGAGCCCACAAGTGCACCAGAACCCCCCTCCCTCTCCCTCTTCACATTTTTTGGAGGCAAATTCTGAAAGCTTTTGCTTGTCTCTGTGAATGTAAGGTAGGATTTTTATTTATTCTTTTCAGCTATGACACACTATGCACAAGATAAATACCCTGAACTAATTCCAAAAGCATGGAATCTGACCTGTCCCAATTCAGTTCTTAGAATGTTCCCCATGCCCCACTCCCCTCCCTCCATTCTAACCATCCCGCAGAGACAGGGGGAAAAGTTAGGCAGTCAGAGTAGTTAGAATGCTCAAGTCAATCAGGGGAAAACCAGTTCTTTTTCTTTTAAGATCAATTTGACATCCCCCAATGCTAGTAGGAGGGTCCAGCAAGGTGGGTATATATGTAGACATTCTCTTCTGCTAAGCAAGTGCCACATTCTTTCTATTGATGCCCAAGTGTAAACTGAAGGCTGGACCCAACCAGAATATCCGATGCCCATTTCCTAGGCTTGGGAAAAGGGAAAGGATGACAAACTGAAGGGAGAAACCTTATAAAAATGGCAAACCTAACAGTCTCTTGGGCTTTGTCCCCTTCTCCCACTGTGTGGGAAGTCTGCTCTTTCCCATGTGCTTTGCTTTCTATATTTTCTTTTTTTTTTAATCTTTTTTTAAGAAAGAGGGACAGAGAGAGAGAGAGAATCATTTTTTTTCATGTGGCCTCCGTTGCTCCGACACTTCATTGCATACATGATGCTGGGATTTGAACCTGCATACTTGCACCTTCCAGGCAAGCACCATAACTAACAGCCAAGTCACCACTTCAGCCTCTACTATTTTCTTAGAGTCCATCTACCATGTTTGCCTTGGTATCCTTCATCTCTGGGGACACGAACCCTACTTCCACCAAACACATATCACAACCTCAATTAATTCAGTTTGCTCTTTTTGGCATCTCAGCCTCCTGTGGACATTCCCGGGGGCAGAAACCACCATGCCACATTCCTGTGTGCACACAGGAAGTCCAGTCCAATTTCTCCCACAGATCTTCCCTTTTCCCGACCCTTTTTCCTCCTGGTCTCCTTCACTAATCTTTCCTCTGTTTTTATGAAATTCTCTCCTCCCCACCCCCCAGCATTTTTTTCTTGTTTTTGTTTTTATCACTCCCCGTTATTTTGGACTAGGTTCCACACACTAGAAAAGGCATTTGACTTTTGACTTTTGTGGCTGGCTTATTTCACTTATCCTGAGAGTATTCAGTTCCATCCATTTACTGACAAATGTCTTGAAGCCATTCTCCATTGTGTGTATATACGCCACATTTTCTTTATTCATTCATCAGTTGAGGGGAAGTCCAGCTTCATAGCTTACTATCATGAATTGTGCTGCTATAGACACCTACGTGAATGCATGACTGTAGGATGCTGATTGTACATCTTTTGGATATATGCCAAGGTGCGGGATATCTGGGTCCCACAGTGGTTCCACCCCAGTTTTCTGAGGAATCTCCACACTGCCTTACAGAGTGGTTGCAACAGTTTGCAGTCCTACCATCAAGAGTGAGTGTGACCTCTCCCGCACATCCTTGGCGACGTTTCTTGTTACTTGTGTTCTTGATACTTGCCATTCTGGCTGAAGTGAAATAAAATTCCAATGCATTTTAATTTGTGTTTCTCTAATTGCTAGAGATGTTGAACATTTTTTCATGTACTTGCTGGATGTATTTCTTCCTTTGAGAAGTGTCTGTTTAGCTCTTTTGACGGTTAATCGATTGGGTTATTTGTTTTGTTTGGGTGTTAAGTTTTTTGAGTTCTTCATATATTCTGGATATTAATGGCCTGAGTGAAATAGGGATTTAGGATAAAGAAACAGAAATACTGAATCTTGGGGGAAACGCCCTCAAGCCACTGACACACAGAAGGCACAGTTGTAAACCTTGAGCAACAGGTTTTTGGTCAGTGCCCTTGGCCTGTGGCCTGGACCTGTTGGCCCACAAGGCAATTACTCATGTGCAGAAGAGCTGACACAAAACTGTGCAGCTCCACATTGGACCCACCTCCAACCTGGCCCCTGATGCAGCCCTTGTATAAATATTGAACCCCAGCCCAAGTGGCTGCTGCTTCTTTCTCTTATGTGTATCTGCTTTTCCTGAATTAACTGCTGTCTGGCTCATGCTGAAATTCGTATGCCAAAGACCCTGCTGGTCCTGAGTTGAGGTCCTCTCTCCTTGGAGAGCTCCTCAGACCTTTCTTCAGAGACCTCCTTCACCAGGAACATGAGGAGCAGGGGCAAAGGGCTCTCCCTTATGCTCTCCACAATCTCCTTGGCTTCACAGAGCTTTTTCTTTGGATGCCATCCCACTTGCTGACTTTTCATTCTATTTCTTGCACTTTGGAGGTCTTATCAAGGAAGTCAGTTCCTGTTTTTTTTGTTTATTTGTTTGTTTGTTTGTTCTCCCTGGTTCCTCAAACCCAGGTATAAACCTGTAACAAAGTCCTCTCCAGTCTGCTTTTCCTGGCCTTCTCCTTTCTGTATTGTGGGAGACCAGGACTCACTGCCTGGTTCTTCTTTGCCACCTACCAGTCCCTCTCCCTTGTGGTTTAATGTTTTGAAGAAACAGTGAATTTCCACAGAGCAGAGTTTGTCATTAGCTCCTCCCTTACCCAAGAGTAAGGTGAAGGGCTGCAAACCCACCAAAGCTAGCTGTTTCCAGACAGCACCGCCACACTCAGCCTACTGTTCCCTGCACCCAGCTACACAGAGCAGAAGCCAGGGCACCCGTGCCCATGTTGAAGGAGCCCAGGACACACTGGGATCAGTTCAGATCACATGTTCCAGCCCCACCCCGGTTGCTCAACTGTTCTTGCTTAAATGAAGTTCTGTCTTCCAGTGAGCACCTGTGGATATTTGCACACACCTGTCTGCATGAGGAATTTACTGAGGTGCTGAAAGGTGAGATCTGGGATTGCCGTCCGATCATGGGACTCAGGAAGCTCTATTTGTCATGCGTTCTTTGCCCCTCTTCACCGCTTGGCACGATCATCCCTCAGCAATGCTAAGTTGCACTGTGGACTTGCACAAATGAAGCCCAAGGCCTAATGAAGAGAGGTTTGCTGCTGAGTGTGAAGTCCCCAGGCCAGCACAACTCCAGCCAGGTGGGCTCAGAACACAATACATAGGGACTTTGTGGCCTGGGTGACTTCTCTGATGCCTTGATCTCATGAGACAAAATGCCAATGAAGCATCAAAGCAGGCAAGAGAATGAATTAATAGTGTTTCTCAAAAGAGAATCGAGTAGCTCTTTTGGTCCCAGCCAGCACATGCTCAGGACAACACCAGGAGGACCTGTGTCTGGAACACCCCCTGCCCAGGACTGACCAGAGGAGGATCCTCCCTGCCCAGAGCCACCCTGCCTACCCAATACCCCATGTGCAGGTCCAGGCCTCTTTTAGATCCGCCTGGCCTGCACTTAACACCACCAGTATAACCCCTGTCTGGAGCAGCCCCTGCCCAGGACCAACCAGAGGAGGATCCCCACCTGGAGCACCCCTCACCAACTCAATGCCACACATGCAGGTCCAGGCCTTTTTTGGTCCCAGAAGGCAGGCACTCAGGACACCACCAGTAGGACCCCTATCAAGAGCAGCCCCCACCTAACTGACACCCTATATGCCAGTCCAGGCTTCTTTGGTCCCAACCAGAAGGCCCAGGTATATCCTCCATCTGGAGAAGCCACTGCCCAGCTAAAGGACCAGCCCACCCCTCTTCTGGTCCAGATCCCAGCACACACCCAGGACTGACCAGAGAAGCATTCCTACCTGGAGCAGGCCCCAACCCAAGCTTCTTCTGGTCCAGGCCTGACATGTGCCCACAATAACCCAGGTTCAAATCTGCAATCTTGAACCTGGATCCAAAACGTGGAGCAAAATGAGAACCCAGGGAGAAGCAGCATCAGAAAGGTGATCATCAAAGTGGTGGTGGCAGATCCATCCCTTTGACTTGCAAGGAAAAGCCACCTGGAGAATAGCTTACCTTCACTGCAAGAAATCTCAATTCAGAGATCCAGAAGAAGCTCTTCAAAAATGAAGAATCAAACTAGGAAAGGTTCACCTCGAATCCACAACTCCCCTGAAAAGGATGCCACAGTTAGGGACTGAGATGAAAACCTTGAAAATGTCATCAATGATCAGATTACTAAAAGAAACAATGAGCTAAAAGAGGATGTAATGAAGGGGCTAAGTGAGAAAACTCAAGAGATAAAAACTCTATTATCAATGAAATAGACATACTCAAAAAGGAAGTAACAGAGCTAAAATCTGTAGTCAATGACATGAGAGGAACCATGGAAGAATCGAATAATAGTCTAACTTCTATAGAAAACAAACCTCAGCTCTTGAAGAAAGAACTTTTGACAGTGAGGACAGGCTGAGCAAGCTAGAGCACACGGATGACAAAAAAGAAAAAATATTCACAGAACACAAACAGAATGTTAATAATGTCTGGGATGAAATGAGAAGAAACAATATAAGAGTAACCTTATAGGAGTCGGCCGCTTCTTCCTTAATAGAACTCCTATGGAGCATGCTGTAAAATCAAAATTAAATGAGTGGGATGCAATTAAACTAAAAAAGCTTCTGCACAGCTAAAGATTTAGTTGAGAGCATCAACAGAGAACCCACAGAATGGGAGAAAATTTTTGCCTGCTACACCTCGGACAGAGGGCTAATATCCAGAATATATAGGGAACTAAAGAAATTAAAATCCAAACTCGCAAAAAATCCAATAGATAAATGGGCTAAAGAACTTAAAAGAAACTTCCCTCCAGTTGAAGTCCAGAAAGCCCATAAATATATGAGAAAATGCTCTACATCATTAGCTATAAGAGAAATGCAAATCAAAACTTCAATGAGATACCACCTCACTCCTGTTAGAGTGGCAAAAATGAAAAATACAAACAACAATAGATGCTGGAGGGGCTGTGGGAAAAGAGGAACACTACTACACTGCTGGTGGGACTGCAAACTGGTTCAGCCATTATGGACAGCAGTATGGAGAATCCTCAAAAAATTAAGGATGGAACCACCTTACGACCCAGCTATCCCACTCCTGGGAATTTTCCCAAAAGATTTAGAATCAGCGTATTATAGCGATGTGGCTTCCTCAATGTTTATAGCAGCTCAATTTACTATAGCTAGATTATGGAACCAACCCAGATGCCCCTCACTTGATGAGTGGATACAAAAGCTTTGGTTCATATATACTATGGAATACTACTCGGCCATCAGAG
>PVKS010052925.1:0-10574 GCA_004027875.1 Aplodontia rufa
TGGAATCCAATTTGTTCTAATTTGAGCCCCAATACTTTCCCTTCCCCTCCTCTCCTCGCTGGCCGTTTTTCTCCTCCCTCTACTCTACTTATCTTTCTGCTGTTAGTTTTTTTCCTTAAGTCTATGTCTTGTGGGTGTACATGATAGTGAAACTCACTGTGATGTATTTATTTATGTACATAGGAAATTTGGTCAGATTCATTCCAATGTTTTTCCCTGTCTCATCCATCCATCCTACACTTCATTCCTTTTTTCTACTCCACTGATCTTTCTTCTATTCTTTTTTTTAAATACCCCTGCCTTAATTTGGATTAGCTTCCAAATATCAGAGAAAACATTCTACCTTTGACTTTTTGAGCCTGGCTGAATTCTCAAGTTCCATCCATTTATCTGCAAATGTCATAATTTCTTTCTTCTTTAGGGTCTTCAATCAAAAGCCAACATCCGTTTTGAACTACTGCTCAATAATTTCACTAGAATTTAAATCACAATGTTTAAAAAGCTTTTTATTTTTTATTTTTTATGTTTGTACCAGGCATTGAACCTAGGAGTACTTTATCACTGAGCCACAACCCCAGCTATTTATTTATTTATTTATTTATTTATTTATTTGAATAGGGTCTTGATAAATTGCTGAGGGTCTCACTAAGTTACTGAGGCTGGTGTTGAACTTGTGATCCTCCTGCCTCAGCCTCCCGAATCATTGCAATTATAGGCATGTGTGCCATCACACCTGGCTTAATAGGAATCTTAAAGACAGCTTGTCTGAAACCAAACTTCTGGTCTTCCTCACTACCTGAAACTTACTCCACTTGCAGACTTGTCTGTTTCAGCTGATAGAAACTTCATCATATCACTGGATCAGGAATATTCTTACAGTACATCTATATTTGCTTTGCTCTGGCTTCATATTCATAAGACTGTCTACCTTCCCACATCAGTTCTTTATTCAGAGATGTTTGTAAACTTAACATCAGTTTGCTCCATCTGAAAATGATTGCTAATCACATATTTCCATCCATAGGTGATAATAAATAGGACACTGATTACATAAGGAACAGATTAATATTACAATGTAACGTGTAAACATTTTAACACTATTTATTGCATGTTTAACTGAATATATTTATCCATTCTTATGGAGGCCTTAATGAAAACCTGATATGAATGTTCAAATTTGATAATGCTTGGTTGCTTTTAATCTAGTTATGATCAGATGGCCAGTACTTTTGTAACCAAAGATAGTTGCTCTCTCACCATTCCACTCATAAGGAGTAATTAGCATGGTAACAGTTCCAGAAGGAACAAAATAAATAGGTTAAAAATGTTTCCCAACTGACTGGTCATATTGTATCTTTTGCCTTATCTTGTGAGGCATTAGAAATTACAAAGGCCAAATCTAACCCAAGATTAGGAAGCCTGTTGTTAATCTCAGCTTCCCAAATTGCACCCAACAAAGTTACCAAAGATACAAAAAACCACATAATTCATCAACATCCTCAAAGTAAAATAACCAAAGTGGGCTCATAAGCCCACTCCCCAGCACCAAAAATGAAGGAAAAAAGCAAGCAATCCATACCCTCAAACCCACAACTCCCCAGATAAGGAGTCCACAGACAGGGTCCTCAATGAAAACCTAGGAAGAAGTATCAACAGTCTGATTATTAAAACAATCAAAGAATTAAAAGAAGACTTAAGAAAGGAAAAAAACGATCAATTTCAGGAGGTTAGAGACCACTTTGAGAAAGAGCTAGACATTCTGAGAAGAGATGCAGATAGTGCTCTTAGAAATGAAACACAAGTCAACCAAATTAAAAGCTCAATGGATCATATTAATAGAAGAGTAAACTCAGTAGAAAATAGAACTTCAGCTTGTAAAGAATGAACATCAGACAATGAAGACAGGCTGAGCAATCTTGAATGCAAGGAAGATAGATAGAAATTACCGATCATGATCAAAACTTCCACGAAGTATGGGACAAGATGAAAAGAAGAAACCTGAGAGTAATTGGGTTGGGGGAGAACACATAACAACAAACAAATGGCATAAAGAACCTACTGAATGAGATAGTCAAAGAATTATGCCCTATATCAGAATTTATCCAGAAATTCACATTCCACATGCCTATAAGACACCAAATACACTGAACCAAATGCAAACTAAATGAGACACAATATATATCAAATGAAAAACTGAAAACATTTTAAATGCAGTAAGAGAAAAACACCAAATTACATTCAGAAGCAGACAGATAAGGATTACTGTGGATTTTTCAGCAGACAATAAAGGCTAGGATAGCATGGAACGATATTTATCAAATAGTGAAAGTTACTAAATTTCAGCCAAATATACTACACCCTGAAAAAGTAAGCATTAAATGTGATGGGAAAATAAAATGCTTCCATGAAAAGTAAAAGCTAGCAACATAGATGAATGCAAAACCAGGTCTACAGAGAATACTTAAAGCAACCTTCGATCAGAAAAACAAACTAAGAACTCCTAAATTCCATAAACAGAGGAAAGTCAATAAAAGCATAACTCACTAAAAAATATACAAAATGGAAAAAATACCACAAAGGTCACAATGCCAGGGACTCAGAATCACATCTCTATTCCAACACTAAGAGTGAATGGACTCAATGCCCCAATAAAAAACACAGATTAGCAGACTGGATTCAAAAACAAAATACAAGAGTATGCTGCTTAAAGGAGACATACCTCACAGCCAAAAATAGACACAGTTTGAAGAGAAAAGATTGACAAAAATCCTACTAGGCATATGACCCAAGAAATCCAGTGGGTGTTTCAATATTTATATCTGAGAAAGTTAATTTTTGACCAAAAATTAATCAGAATGGATAAAGAATGTCACTCAATCACACCTTCAGCCCTAAAAGCATTCTCAAGAGGTAAATTTATAGCATTGAGTGCCTTCATAAAAAAATCAGGAGAGCCCAAATAAATAAACTATCATGCTCCAACCCAAATCCCTATAAGAAAGGGAACAATTCAATCCCAAATCCAACAGAAGGCATGATATAACAAAGATCAGAGCTGTTATCAATGAAATTGAGAACAACAAGAACAATAACAAAAAAACTACAAAGATCAACAAAAGAGTATGTTCTTTGAAGAAAAAGAGAAAATTGACAGACCCCTAGCCAGTTTCACCAAAGTGAAAAAAGAAGTGAAGCAAATCAACAAAATCAAAGATAAAAATAGAGACATTACCACTGACTCAACTGAAATCCAGAGAATTATCAGAACTTATTTTTTTATTGGTGCATTATAGTTGTACAAAATTATGGTATTTGTGTTCACATATTCATAGATGCACACAATACAGCAATAACATTTAGTCAATATACACCCCCACACACATATCTCTCTACCTCCCTCCTCCTATCACCCAATCCCTTGCCTCTCTTTCTGGGTCCTATATTTTCCCTAAAATATCCAAGTACAGTGACAAAATTCTTATACCTGTGAGGAACATTTCTTATGTACATGACTATATTACATACAATGACCTACTTATAAATGCTATGAGTGACCTCGCAGAACTTTTTTTTTTTTTAAGAGTGAGAGCGGGACAGTAAGAGAGAGAAAGAGAATCAATTTTATTTAATTGTTAATGTGATTTTCCTTGCTCTGACACTTCATTTTGTATATAGTGCTGGCATTAAAACCATCATCCTTACACATTCCAGGCAAGCGCCATAACCGCTGAGCCACCACTAAAGCCCTATCTGAACTTATTTTGAAAAACAATACTATTCCAATTTTGTTAATCTGGAAGACATGGACAAATACCTAGCTAAAAGCAACATTCACAAATTAACACAGGAAGATATTGAAAATCTAAACAAACCAATAATAGATGCTGGAGGGGATGTGGAGAGTTAGGGACACTAACACACTGTTGGTGGAGATGCAGACTGGTACAGCCCCTCTGGAAAGCAGTGTGGAGAATTCTCAGAAAACTAGGGATGAGCCCACCATAAAATCCTGTTATTCCACTCCTAGGTATCTTTCCAGGGGATTTAGAATCAGCGCATTATAGTGACACAGCAATATCTATGTTCATAGCAGCTCAATTTACTATTGATAGACTATGGAAACAACCCAGATGTCCCTCACTGGATGAATGGATCCAAAAACTGTGGTACACATATACTATGGAATTTTACACAGCAATTAGAAACAATGATATTGCAGCCTTTGAAGGTAAATGGATGGCTATGGAAGAAATTATGCTTAGTAAAATCATCTTAACCCAGAGATCCAAGGGTCGAATGTCTTCACTCATCTGTAGAGGTTGCAACTACACCCTGGCCATTCAGAAAGGTGGTTTATTATCATGTGCTAAATCCAGATAAGGTGTAATGTTATATAGTCTAATACTTCTTTAGAGATATTGTGGGTAAGAGAAGGAAGGGATACGGGTGGGAAATTGGGGTGGGCACTCCTGGGGGTAAATCTAGTATCCAGAAACTATACACATTTTATATTATTTTGTTAAAAATTTGTATGGTTGTTCAAAAATAAAAATTAAAATAAAAAAAATGTAGTCCTTGAAACCCAAGCCAGAGCTATGAGATAAGAGAAAGAAATCAAATGAATTCCTGTAGGAAAAGAAGAAGTTAAGCTATCTGTATTACCCAACAACATGAATCCTATACCTAGCAGTCACAAAAAGCTCTATAAGAAGACTACTAGAGCTTATAAATTAATTTATCAAAGTTGCAAGGTACAATCAACACTCATAAATCAATAGCTTTCCTATAAACCATAAGCAATTCTGCTAATGAAAAAATCAGGAAATCCATCCCATTCACAATAACTTCAAAAAGAATAAAATACTTGGGCATTAATCTAAGGATACAAAGGACCTCTACAATGAAAACTATCAAAAATTAGAAAAAAACTGAAGTCCTGAGAAGATTGAAAAATATTCCAAGTTCCTGGATAGGCAGAATTGATATAATTAAAACAGCCATACTGCTGAAAACCCTGTACAAATTCAATGCAATCCCCATCAAAAACCAATGAGGTTCTTCATGGATATAAAAAAAGCAATTCTCAAATTATTTGTAATATGAAGAAACCCAGAATAGCCAAATCATCATTAAGCAATAAAAATTAAACAGGAGGTATCATAATATCTGATCTGAAATTATACTATAGGTCTTTACTAACAAAAACAATGTGGTGTTAGTACCAAAGCAGACATGAAGACCACTGTTACAGACTATAAGATACTAAGACAAATCCACCAGTTTTTAACCATCTGATATTTGATAAAGGAAGCAAAGGTATAGCACAAACCAAGAATCAACAAATGGGATGCCATTAAATTGAAAATCTTCTGCACAGCTGAAGAAGTAGTCAATAGTGTCAAGAGAGAACCTACAGGATGGGAGAAAGTCTTTGCCTGCTATGCCTCCGACAGGGGACTCATATCAGGAATGTACAAAGAACTCAAAAAACTGAACACCAAAATACAAATAATCCTATCAATAAATGAGCTACAGAACTAAACAGAATCTTCTTAATGTAAGAAGTCCAAAAAGCCAACAAGTATATGTGAAAATGGTCTGCATAACTAGCAATCAGAGAAATGAAAATCAAAACTACACTGAGATTCCACCTCAGTCCAGTCAGAGTGGTAAAAATGAGGAATATAAATTATAAAAGATGTTGGGGGAGGGTTTGCCAAAGATTGTGTGCTGAAGGGAAGCTACTTCTCCTTTGGCTCCATGACTAAATGGAAAAACTCTAGGACAACTCCACTTCTACGAGGTGCATTTTGGGGACAAAATCATTGCAATTCACCTCTAGTTTGGGGAGTCATTTGGATGATCAGAGATTTGGGGAAGAGTGAGTGGATAAGAGGGACCATTTCCGGCCCACTGGTACACAACAGCTATGACTGCAGCCACCATTACTCCCAATCAGCATGGAAGTGGGGGAGGAGAAAAACATAATCTTCCAGATGTTCTGCTGCTGTGAAGACATGTTTTATAAGGGATTGTGCATCAGGTGCAATTACAGACACCCCTAAGACACCTCCACAGGGTGAGGCGTGAACAATGTCTCACAGCTGCCCGTGCAGATGAGTCTAGTGGAGAAATCTGCCTGGTGGGAGTGCAGAGCAGGGTTCTCGGTTGCATGCTCTTCCGTATCTGCACCAGGACAAAGCCACTGTCTGCAGGCAGAACCAGGAAGAGGAGGCCTGGATCAGGCCCAATCCCCACTTTGTCTCAGGTGCCTGCACAGAAGAGTCTAGTGGTAAAGTCTACCCAGAAGGAATGCAGAGCAGGTTTCTCAGTGCAGGGTCTTCTGTATCTGCACCAAGACACAGTCACTATCTGTAGATGGAACCAGGAAGAGGAGGCATGGATCAGACCCAATACACACTTTGAACTACTAGACTCCCAACAGCTCCTGAGTCCCCGACTTAAGAGGGTCAGGAGTTTCCTCAGGCAGAAAATAATCTACCCAGGAGTGCATCTCACATGGCACTGAACTCTATTCTCACAGAAAGCAGGAAAGGGCCGTGCCTTCTATCCCTCTACAGCAGAAAAAAAAATTTGTGAGACCATCTAAGAAAACCCATGGCCACTGGAAATTACCAAAGTTCATCACCTCCAACAAGCTCAACTGGGAAGAGCATCCAGCTGGATGTCAGCTATGAATACATTCCCCCATAGTACATACTGACCTAGGTGGCAAAAACTCATAACCTTCCCAACTCCCTTTTTTGTTTTTGTGTGTGGTTGTTGTTTCTTATTTTTAAATTTTTAATTTTTTATTTTAATTTTTTTTTTGCTTTTTAATCTCTACTGATATTACTGAAATTGGTGTTCTTGGACGTACATATTTCTTTGTTGTTTGTATGTATAGGTGATTCGTTTATACAATCACTGTGTCTTCTTGTGCTTGACTGCTTTCTCCATAGCATTGGAGTCTGACCGGGAAAACTCTTCAAGATAGCAAACTAGCCCTCAGTCTCCTTGGGTCGAAGAGAAACATCCTCCATACTAACCTCTTCTTCCTTGTACTCCATCAACTCCTAATCTATATGCTGTTCTCTCTCATCCTCACTCTAAGTTTTTACCCCACTCACATCCCATTTCTATCTTTTCCATATCCTTAATTGAATAGCCTATACCACACACACTAATACCTTGTAGCTCTTTTACTCTTAAGTCATGAATTCCATACTACCTCCCTATCCCACTTCCTTGGCTTTCTAGACATTACTTCTCCCCATCTACAGAGGCCCTGCTAACTGAAAAGAAAGTCATTCTTGAAAACGGGTATTTGCTTGCTATCTTAATATATTGTGAGAGCTCTTATGGAAGATATTGCTCCTATAGGTAGTAATCACCGTTATAAATGTTTTAGTTGAAACTGTCATGTATATGCACCTAAAGGCTCACAATTCTTCACTGATTGGTCTGACAACTATTGATCTGTGCTATCTAAATAACACCCCATCCCAACAAAGCAAAGACATAAGATCCAATAAACACTCCAAGAATAATATTCAGGTTCAGTCTTCAAGCCACACTCCTTGTATTGGAAAATGAGGAAAAGGAAAAATAACTCCTCTCCTCAACCTCACAGCTCCCCATCCAAGTAGTCCATGGTTGGGAGTCCTAGATGAAAACCAAGAAAAATGTATTAACATTATGATTGGTAATTCAATCAAAGAGTTGAAAGAATTAAGGAAACAGTTCAGAGACCAATTTCAAGTGATGAGAGATAACTTTTATAAAGAAATAAGGGGGGTGCTGGATGGGTGGCTTAGTGGTTACAGCATTTGCCTGGCACCAGTGAGTGCACGGGTTCAAACCTCAGCAACCACGTACACAACTAAGTGTCAGAGCAACAAAAGCCATGTGAACAACTAAATAAAAATTGATTCTCTCTCTCTCTCTCTTTCTCTCTCTCTCTCACTGTTCTTCTCTCTTTAAAACAAAAAGAAAGAAAGAAGGGAATATTTATAAAAAGTTAGACACCCTTTAAAGAGATGTAACAGAGCTCTCAGAATTAAAAAATACTGTCAGCCAAATCAAATGTTCATTGGATACTCAAAAGAAATTAGAAATTCAGCTCTTGAAGAACATACATCAGATAATGAAGACAGGCTGAGCAATGTTAAATTCAAGAAGGACAGACAAGAAAAGAAACTTCCAAGTAATATTTGATGAGATGAGAAGAAAAAACATGAGAGTAACTGGGCTTGAAGATAACATTGAACAACAAAAAGTGTGCATTAAGAACCTTCTAAGTAAAATTGCCAAGGATAATATTCTTCTATGTAAGAATTAACCTAGATTATCAAATCCAAGACACCTATAGTACATCAAAGAGACCTAACCAAATGAGAAATTCACCAAAACATATCATATATAAAAAGAATAACAGAGAAATTAAAGAGAGAATTCTAAAAGCAGCTAGGGAAAAGCCCAAAATCACATTCAGAGGCAGACCAATTAGAATCACTATGGATTTTTCAGATCAGACAGTGAAGGCCAGAAGAGCTTGGAACAATACCTTCCAAATCTTGAAAAAAAAATAGTTTTCAGCCAAAGATAATATACCTTGCAAAATTCAGCTTTATATGTGATGGAGAAATTAAATATTTCAATGATAGATTAGAGCTAGCAAGATATATGAGCACAAACCCAGCATTACAGAATATCCTCAAGGGCATTCTTAATTCCAAAGAGCATGTCATAATTCCCTAAACCCTTAAACAAGAGAGTATCTATAATCACAAGACACACCAAAGATACCCAATATAGCACAAAACAGCAATAGTCACAAAGTTTGAGACTCGGATTCCCATATCTATTCTAACTCTGAATGTGAATGGTCTCAATACCCCAACTAAAAGACACAGATTGTCTTACTGGATCAAAAATCAAATTCCTACAAAATGTTGTCTACAGGAGACGTATGTCACACTCAAAAATAGGCACACACTGAAAGTGAAATGTTGGAAAAATGTCTATCAGGCCTATGGTTCAAAAAAGCAAGCTGGAGTGGAGATCCTAATATCTGATAAAGTTAATTTTGATCAAAAACTAGTCAGAAAGGACAAAGATGGACACTATATCATACTAAAAGGGACAATTCATCAAGAAGAAATAATGATAATTAACATTTATGCCCCTAATTACAACCCCCCAAATATATGGAAAAAAATCTCAAGGACATTAAACCCTTCATTGATCTGAACACAATAATAGTGTAGGAATCCAATACACCATTATCACATTAGACATACCATGAAAACAAAAAACAACAAAGATATCTCCAATCTGAACAACTCCATTAATCAGTTGGGCTTAAAAGACATCTACAAAATATTTCATCCTAAATCGGATGAATTTACCTTCTTCTCAGCAGCTCATGGATACTTCTCTAAAATGGACTACATCCAAGTCCACAGAGGTAACCTTAACAAATACAAAAAAGTTGACATAGTTCCATGGATCCTGTCAGACCACAATGCTATGATCTTAGCAATCAACAACAAGAAAAACAACATAAAATACTCAAATACTTGGAAATTGAAAAATACCCTCTTAAAGAATGGATAACAGAGGAAATGAGATCAGAAATCAAGAAATTCTTGGAATTGAATTAGAATGAAAAAACAACATATCAAAATATCTGGGATGGTATGAAAGCATTCTTTGTTTATTTTTTAAAGAAAGAGGGAACACTGTATGTGTGTGAGAGAGAGAAGCAATCTTTATTTAGTTTTTCACATGACTTTCATTCCCAGGACACTTGGTTGTTTACGTGGTGCTGGGGTTTGAACCCACATGCTCACGCTTGCCAGGCAAGCACTGTAACCGCTGAGCCACCACTCTAGCCATAAAAGCATTCTTAAAAGGTAAATTTATACCACTGAGTGCCTTCATCAAAAAATCAGGAAAGAGCCCACATAAATAGTCTTATTCTCCAACTAAAACTCTTGCAAAAGTGGAACAATCCAATTCCAAGTCTAATAGAAGACAAGAAACAACCAGAATCAGAGCTGAAGTCATTGAAAATGAGAACAAAAAAACAATGCAAATTATCAACAAGAGTTGTTTCTTTAAAAAAATAAACAAGATCGACAGACCCTTTGCAAACTTCACCAAAAAGAAGAATGAAGTGCTGCAAACCCACAAAATCAAAGACAAAAATGGAAATATCACCACAGACTCAACCAAAACCCAGAAGATTAACAGAACTTATTTTGAAAACTTAAACTCTGAAAAGTTTGATAATCTGGAGGATATGGAGAGATATTTGGCCACATATGACATCCTCATATTAATACCTGAGGACATTGAAAATCTAAACCAACCTATTTCAGGTAGCAAAATTGAAACAGTGATCAAAGGCCTTCCAAAAAAGAAAAGCCCAGGACCTGATGGATTCATCGCAGAATTCTACCAAATTTTTACAGAAGATTTAACACCAATCCTTTATAAACTTTTCCATTAAATTGAAAGGTTTGGAGCACTCTCAAATACTTTTTATGAAACAAATATTACACTGATAC
>PVKS010052926.1:0-10582 GCA_004027875.1 Aplodontia rufa
ACTTAAACTCTCATAAGAGAGAAGAGAATAAAAGGGTTTGGTGCTGAATTTTCCTGGCTGTCCCAAGACGCTGAATTTTAAACTGCAGGGAAACAGTCACCACAAATTGGAAGCATTATGCTTGCTTGCGTTTTTATTCCTCAACAAAAATTGTAGCTCATGTGTCAACTTAAATCGAGTTTTATTTTTAGTCACACGAGAAATATTATATATAGAAAGAAATATTCTAATTGCCATATGGAGTGGTCTGTAGAGGAAGAGAAACCAGCAGTTAATTGAAAAAATGTTATTTCAAATTTTAATCATTGGAAGTCACACATCAGATTGTTGACAGTGTAATGTTGGTTCATCCATCTGCTATTTATCAAATATTTACTGGGTACCTCCCAAACATAAACACTCTGCCTTAGATTACAAGTGAATTACAAAGCTTTACAAGACTCTAAACTTGTCCTCAAGGGGCTGACACTGCACAATATAAATTTTTTTTATATTGGCAATATGTTAAATAGCCTTTGAAATTTTACTTCCAAAGAGGCAGAGACAGATTTAAAGATGAAAAGTATTATTTTTGAGCAGTTTTAGGCTTAATGGAAAATTGAGTGAAGAGCAGAGAATTCTTATAATTCCTCTCACCCAAATCCAAATTTTATCCATTATTAACATCTTGCATTAGTGTGGTGCAGTTTTTTTAACTGATGAGCCAATATTGTTATATTGTTAAGCGTAGGGTTTATTTATTTATTTATTTTTTGCTTATTTTTTGTTTTGATTTTTGGTTGTTTTGTGTTTTTGGTGGTGCTGGGGATCAAACCCAGAGATTCATTCATGCAAAGCAAGTGATCTATCACTGAGCCACATCTCTATCCCTAAGCCCATAGTTTTTTTATTTATTTGTTTATCTTTATTGGTGTATTATAGTTTTACATATTGGAGGGATTTGTTGTTATACATTCATATATGCACACGTTATGACAATATAATTTGGTTCCATGCCTTCCCCAGCACTCCCCTCCGCCAGTCTTGTATCTCCACTAATTAACATTATTTTTTTTTAAGAGAGGGAGATAGAGTGGGAGAGAGAGAAAGATAGTGTCAATTTTCATTGAATTTTTTCATATTTTCTTTCCTGACACTTTAGTTGTGTATGTGGTACTGGGGTTTGCACCCAGGTCCTCTTGCATGCTGGGCAAGTGCTTTACTGCTCAGCCACTGCTCCAGCCCTTAATTGGGTTACTTTTGACAAATATATTATAGTTTCATTACATTTTAATAGAGAGTATTTTCTGTGTCCTAAAAATTCTCTGTGCTCCACCTATTAATTCCACCCTTCCTCCAAATTCCTGACAGCTTCTGATCTTTCCCAGCATCTCTATACTTTGTCTTTTCCAGAAAGTCATAGTTGGAACCACAGTGTATGTAGCCTCTTCAGATTAGCTTCTTTCACTAAGCAATGACATTTATGTTTCTTCCATGACTTTTTATGACTTGATAGCTCATTTCCTTTTATTGCTGAATAATATTCTATTATATGCATGTACCAGTTTGTTTATCCATTCACCTACTGAAGGTTATCTTGTTTGCTTTGAAATTTATTTTTTAATTTAGTTTTTCTTCTATCCTGTGACTGAATCTTATTTTTCTCATTTAAGTTTGGTTCTATTTTAGCTGGGAAAGTACTACTGTAATGTTGTATTAAAATTCATTTGATTGCAAGTGACAGAAACCCAAATTGAACTAATTCAAGCAAACTGATTAATTTACTCTCAAAGGATACAGTGAGAATATATGCAGCCTAAAAACAGGAACAGAGCTGGGCCTTGGAAAAAAGTGGAATTTGTCTCAGGATATCTCATTTTGATTGTGTGTGTGTGTGTGTGTACACATATGTATTACACATACACATAAGTATCAAGCCATCTCTATATATTATTTACATACATGTGTATACATATGTATGTAACTGCTTCTTTCCTCATTGTTTTTTCCCAAAATAGTAGGAATTATTCAGGTGTGAAGAATAGAAATAGAAATGTTGCAGAGGCAAGAGGGCACCTGATGGGGGCAACTGCTTGAGGGTGCTAGTCTAGGGGTTTATATAGCACTTGGGTCAATGATTCATATGGTTTTTTTAAAAAAAGTTTTCCATATTTTTAGCTAATGAAAGAAAATGGCGTAATGTTCTCTTTTGGAACTTCCTATGAAGTTTTTAAAAATCAAGAATCCATATTTTAAAAACAATCTGGCTAAAACAATACATATTATTTCTGAAGAGTGAAAAAAAGAACAAATATAAAAATAGCAAACTTTTTAGTGGTTGTGCTTTATTTTACTTTTCCAGATTTTACAGAGTGCTTTTGCTGTTTATGTTCATCATAAGTAATATGCTAAAAATTAGATCTATATCCAGGAATTAAAATAGTTTCTATGGAAGAACATAACTTCACCATGCATTCCAGGGATACAAATTCAGAGCACAGTGCTTGCCCTTTCTTTAGCTCGCTGCTGAAAATGGAACTGTAGGAAAGATATTGATATTGATATTATTTGATATTATTTGAACACCTTTCGCTCACTTTAGTGTAAACACCTATTTTGGTTTTCCTGTATTTTAGTTTGTAAATTTGCCATTGCAGCCGCTTCAGAATGAATGAAACACAATGCCAACTAGCTCATATTACATTTTAAAATATTAGTGTTTACAGGCTGATTGACTTAGCAGTAATGATTAGAACGGTCAATGACAAAACAATATAAATATGTAGCAGTTCTTGTGTTTCAATTTAGAAGGGTACAAACCCCATTAGACAGACAGAAATGATGTAACAGTAGCTATTCGTTTTCCATTTACCATCTTCATCTATTAATTCAACTAACATTTATGGAGTTTTAGCTGTGAATAGTTGTCACTGTTTGCAAATCTTTTTACCTATTTGAACCTCCTGGGGAATGGTCCTCTTTTTGATCATATCTGTCTTTGTATCACTGGTATATACCACGGCACTTGCTTCAGAGTAAGGTCATCATCAATATATGTTGAATTTAACTGAATTGAGTTGTCTGGTTCTGGCAAATAAAGGTTGACTGAAAATTCCCTGTGCTCAGGGACTTCTTTCTAGTGTGGCAGTAATTACTATGGAAAATAACACAAGCAATCTATTTCTTTTAATTGAGTAGCTACTATAGGCTAAGTACATTCAAATATAGTATTGTTAGACCTCACAAAAACCTTTGTGGGTGTTGGTGGAGATGTCATATGGAGGAATTAAGATTAATAAAATTGTAAATAACTTGTCAATGACATCTAACAAATGAGTGTCATAATTTGGGTTCAAAGCCATACTCTTTAAGAATTTTGTGTTGAAGTTCATTACTGACTTACAATGGTGAGCTTGGTTGCCTTGTTTGTATTTTCTATATAAAGTAATTCTCCTTGATTTGTATACTATAAACAAATTCTATTGATTTTCAATAATATGTTTTAATTCCTTTACAGTTAGGATGTGGGACTCATTAAAATGTTCACATTATCTCAACTGTGACCAGCAGCAGACTTCAATGCCAGGGTTAGGGCTTCCTTAATTAGCAGCTTCTTCCTTTGAGTGACACTAAATAGCTCTGTGAGGTGGGACCAATGACCTTGGCCTTGTCAACGCCACACTTTATCAGCAGAGCTCTAGTATTTTATTAACTCGTACTTTATAGCATCTCTTTAATTTGTGTAAACATCCATCAGTTTCCAGACTTTAGTAATCCTTCCTATTAAGATTCAGATCTGAAAACTTGAATTTAGAAAACATATTTTTATATTATTATGTATATTAAATATTACGTATATGCTTTAATATTTTTATACACATACTCAGAAAAAATTAATTTGGCAAAATGATAGCATTGTTAGAAATGTAATTTTACAGTTAGAAGGATTTCTCACATAAAAAGAGCTTTGCATTAGTTCATTCTATATGCAGCAAGAACTTGAGACATCTGTGGCTATCTTAGTAGGATCTTTCACATCCTCCTTTGTCAAATGTCTCTGTCACCACTTAGGTATTTGAGCATTAGAAGGTCCTCTTGTACTGAGTAACTATTCTTTTTGTTCCCGGCAACCACCCCTATTCTCTGCCACACTGTTTAGCAATGACAGCTTTTTCTTAATAGAGAAGCCTGAAGCTAAATTTGTCTCCAAACTATTGCCCAAAGTGTGTTGAAGATCAAGAAAATGAAGTAGGAGGAAAGAAATGGATATCCTTCTTATAGTTCACCATTCTGGAAAATAAATAGCTCCAGACATCAATACTTATTCAACGACATTGGCTCAAACACCACTAAATAGAAGCCATCGTTCTTTTTTGTTTGTTTCTTTGTTTTTTTAAAGAGAGAGAGACAGAGAGAAAGAAAGAAATAACTTTTTATTTAGCTTTTCATCTGGTTTTCTTTGCTCTGACACTTAGTTGTGTGTGTGTTGCTGGGATTTGAACCTGAGTCCTCGCACATGCCAGGCAAGCACCATAGCCCCTGAGCCACTGCTCCAGCCCAAGCTGTACTTCTTGAATTCAGTAGGTAACACAGTAACACACAGTGACAGGAGAATAAAAGTACCTTCATTCTTGGAAAATTGTTTCCTTTGCATCTTAAATTCGATTTGCTTAGATTAAGAATTTTGAAGGGTTATGTCTTTGACCTAACTAGACATTGTAACGTGTAATATGAAAAATCAAAACTCAAACAAATGAGTCTGGAGAAAATTTCAAATATGAGAATTTTATTGTAATTAGTATACCCATGGTAATATTTGAAATAGTTTAAATGTTTCCTAAAAGACAACAGAAAATGTCTTATAAATTGAAAATTTTGCTTTAAACCAAAATGAATGGAGTTGCAGTTAAAGGAATAGCATGCTCAAATAGACTAGAAATAAACTGAGGATATTTAATAAAGATAAATGACATCCCACTAAGTACTCAATTTCTTTTATGTTATTTATATTATTCCAGTCTTCAAAATGAAAAGGAAGTATGGAGAGGATTAGAAAAGACAAAAATATATTTTCCATGTGCAAAAACTTCTGTTTTTCATTTTTAGTCAATCTTTTATTAATATAGCCCCATATCACACTCCTTGTAGAACAAGGAGTCTACTTCTGATAACTCTAGGGTATTTTAAACCAAGAGACATTGCAATCTGAGTCACATGTCTGTCTTTTGCTAATGCCCTTGACCATGGTCTTCCATCCACCACCTGCCACGTGACTGTCCTCCAGTCCTCAGTCTCTCCAATATCCCTTGCACCAGGGATGAGCTTTTTACATAGATAAACTGAAAATTCTCCAAGAAGTCAACTTAAAATGTTCATAGTTGGCAGGATATTGATACCATGAAAAGGGCTGGATATTAGTTATCTGCTCAATGAAAATTTGATTCAAACTATTATGTTGTTACATAAAAGTAGGAAATTACTCCATGTATTCAGCAATCCTGAAACCAATGGGCACCTGTCCACTTGCTTTCTTGGGTACCACTGTTCAAGTCAAAATGTTGCTACACATCCTCTGAGTGGGGGGAACCAACAATTTTAAACGAAGCATTATAAACATTTGTAACCTGAAGTATTTATATATCCATTTTTCACTTTTCCATTCAAAAGATCTGACTGAGTGTTCCAGGCACAAAAACAAATTCTGGGCCCTAGAGACAGTAAGACAGGCTTTCTTTCCTCTAAGAGCCACCAGTCCCGGGAGATCAAATGTGATTAAGGAAACAAGGAGCATATCTCACAGCCTTTTGGATTAAATGTACCAAACTGTTTATAACTTTACTGCTAGGATTCTTTTGGGCCGTAGTTCCTTTACATATGTGGATCTATGTGGTTTTGATTAATAAATGCACAAGAATAAAGGGAACCAGAGAGAATAAATATAAAGAAGAGGAGTTTCTGGGGACACTGGTTGGACTGCCAGGAGACCTTTCATTCTGAGTCATTTGCTTTCTAATTCAATAAAAATTTATTGAACGACTTATGTGACAGGTACTATATTGGATTTACATACTTACAGACTAAGAGGACACAACATCTCTCACGGGGAAGTCAAGCAAAATAACACAAACAAAATCTCCAAACAAAAGCCCAAATAGTAGGCAAAATATTGCATTAAAAATACCAAACTGTGATGAGGAAACCAACTAAGAGTTTTAAGTATAAGTTTGAAAGCAAAATGAGGGAAGGGATTTCTGTGTAAGGACATAGCAGGTCAGATAGCAGGACCTGGCTCTGAGTCTGTTTTTAGCTTTTAGAGTTCAAAGAAGATAAATGAAGACTTGGGTCACTGAGTCTGTCTACAGAGCAAGTACAGGGTTTAATACATGGAATTTTCTCAATAAAGATGTTTTCCAGTAAGTCTGGGAAGTAATAAGAGGGGTTATATTGGTAGGTCTATGTATTAGACCCACCAAAGGCTTAGCAGCACATAGTCTAGCGGAACCATAGACATTTATGTGGAGGGGGGAGGGGAGAGATGGGGGAATGGGAGAGGGAAGGAAGATAGGTAAGGATCTAGGGAGATAATCAATAATGCAACATACTCTATACACCCCCAAAAGTCAAATAATACTTATGCAATCATTTAATTCTGGAAAATTCATAATCATATATATACATGTATATACATGTATATATACATGTGTGTGTATATATATATATATGGATATTTATATCTCTTATAGGGGCATAATATAGAAGAATTAAGAGACTGGATAGTGGGCAATATGGGGAGTAACTGGTTTAGGATCAAATGCATATTATTATTGTTACTTTATATGCATTTATGATTGTACAACTGAACTCCTTAATAAAAAAGAAGGTCTATGTATAGTGAGAAGGTCTATATCATTTTCCATTACTGCTATAATGAATCACTATAAAGAGAGTGGCTTACTTAAATCAACTGAACGTGTTAATTTGCATATCTATAATTTGGAATTATAAGGAGGGTCTCACTCAGCTAAAACTGAGCTGTTAGTAGGACTCCATTCTTTCTGGAAGTTCTAGAGGAGAATCCGTTTCCTTGCTCCATCTTGCCAGCAAATATATTCCTTGTCTCCTGCTCCTTTTCCTCCATTTTCATTGATGTTGAGCCCTTCACGTACTGCTATCTCTCTGGTTCTCTCTTCCATAGTCATATCTCCCCCTTTTATTTTTAAGGAATATCAGGGTAACCTCTAATTTAAAATGAGCTGATCAGCAAATCAAATGCATCTGCAGCCCTAATTCCCTTTTGGTGTGTAACCAACATGAGCTCAGACTCCATACATTAAGACAATGATGATAGATGATGAAAGATAGATTAAACTATAGGTAGATAGATATCATATACATCTTTAGGAGGCCATTATTCTGCTTTCCACAGCTTCCTCTGAGTAGTGATATCACAAGGCTAAGACATGAAACATGGGAAAAGCTGGTCATCTGAGGGTGTCTTTGCATGTGTGTGTGCACATGCATGTGTGCTCAGTGCATGCTGTGCACATAAGCTAGGGGAAAGGCAGTGAGTAGTTGGAGTAACAGAAAGGAAAGAGCCTTGTATTGTGAATCATGGGAAGGAATCTGGATTTTATTCTAGGTCCACCTGGAAATGATTGGTTTTAAGCAAGAAAATTGTCTGATTTATATTTTTCTATGGTCACCCTATGAGAAGCTTTTTAAGGAAAGGGAAGGATCAAATACAAAAGGCAGGGACTTTTTTGTTTGTTTTTGTTTTAACTGCAAGAACCTAGAAGTGGGACAGTTAGGGTTTATGAGGGAGGAGAGCTGAGAGCAGGCTATGAACTTGAGGGGCTGTGGAATATCTTTGCATCAGTCCAAAGATCTTTCCCACTGGTCTACTATACAACTGATCCAGGACAGTGAAGGGTTGGGGAGAATGAGTAAGCTTGGGATGGAAGGGGCCTCAGCTGAGAGCAATCATTTTCTCTGTGAACATACATTCTTCACAGACAAGTCTTTCCAGGTGTTAGGCAAACTAAGGAGGTCCTGGGATCAGACCTGGATCTGGGTCTGCTTTTGACTTCTAGAATCCAAAGAACATAAATGAGGACCTCGTCCACGAAAGTGAAAAAGATGTCAGCATCTGGAAGCTGATAACATTGTGGCCACCTAGAAGTAGCCAAATTTAGCAAGTGTGTTTATTTTTGCAGTCTTTATGGACATAAACTCAGTCTTTATGGACAAGGAACATTGATATGAGGAAATTCTCTCCATTTTAAGAACTATTTTTAACACAGAAAAGCGGATACACACTTTGTTTCACTTTATTAATATCAATGAAACCATAGCCACATGGAAAGGTAAAGAGGCACATTATAGAAAAAATTATAGAGAAAATTATAGAAAAAATTCTCAGAGATCTGGGAGCAGTATTGCTGGTGTGTTTTGAGATGCCTTGAGCTCTGGGTGGCAGTGTGTGTGTGTGTGTGTGTGCGTGCATGTGTTTAATAAAGTTTGAATATCATCCTCTTCAGCCTGCATTACTCACTAAGATGCCTATAGGTAAGGTAGCTCAGGGGTGAGGGAGTACATATGGAGCTATGCTGTTGTGATGTTAAGGAATTACTATAGAGACGGAGGAGAAAGTAATGCTGCCAATATCTTTCACGACTATGATATTCATATCTATTTCCTTGCCAAGCATAACCTGGAACAGGTGACTTGGCAGAGTCCTAGCTGCAAAAAGATGCTCATTTGGATGTTGACTAAAATTTATAAGTCATGTGCCTTTTTGTGTTGGTTATATACTTTGATAAGGTATTTGTTAAGTATCTTCCAATTGCATTCATTAGTAATATATTAAGACTCTTGAGAAAGAGCTTATTGCATACGACCTAAGGCATTTGTAGAGATGTATTGAGAAAGAGGGGAGAGGGATAAGGGTGGGTAATTGGGGAGGGGTTTTGGGAGTAAATCTAATTTTCAGAATTTATATATATATTATATTATTTCATTAGAAGCTTGTTTGATTATTCAACAAATAAATTTCTGAATAAAATAAAATAACTGAAAAAAGAGCTTATTGCCTTAAAATGATTATATTGGTTAATAAGTGTCAAAAAGGAGGTCACTCAAGAGATTGGGGAGTGGGCAAAGGGAGAAGGGTCCTGGATGGGGATTGGGTTCATGTTCAATTGTCATTATGTAAACATGTATCATTGTGTAAAACTGAATCCCTTCAATATGTTAGACTATGTTGAACTAATTTAAAAAAGCTATGTGATTAAAAAAAAAAAAAGCAGGTCACTGTCTAAGGAAGTCTCCTGAACCAAGGTATTCAGCATGGGATTTTTAAAAAGAAAATGTGCAGTGTGGACATTTCAGATGTTTGGTGGTCAAGAGATTAAATTTCCCATCAGCCTAAGGACCTGATATTCTACCCTTTTTCTGAAAGTCTGTCCTTAAGTGCCAGGAGAAGGATTCTGCTGTGAGTGACAGTGGAGTTATAGGGTTCAGTTTCCTTTTGTCCTCCTAGTTTCTCTCCAATCACTCAGCCTTCTGGGAGGGAACCGCAATGTAGAGGGAAGTGTCAGGGCTGTCCCGAGAGGGGAAACAAGCCACTGGCAACAGCAGGGTCACATAGTAGAGGTAGGGGGAAGTTCCCTGGGAGGAAAAGCTCACAGCAATTATAGAACTGCCAGGATCTGTAGGTGGAGAGAAGAGAGTTTTAGAACTAATGACTAGAGCCTCCTCACACTGCCTAGGCCTGGGGTCACGGTTCCAGGCCTGGGGTCACGGTTCCAGGCCTGGGGTCACGGTTCCAGGCCTGAGGTCACGGTTCCAGGCCTGGGGTCACGGTTCCAGGCCTGGGGTCACGGTTCCAGGCCTGGGGTCACGGTTCCAAAGAGCCTGCACACAGAGCTGCAAGGACCAAAGCAGCCTCACAATGTTTGACTCAACTGATGATGGACTGGAATTAGCCAGAAATAAGCACCTTTTCCTTCCTTCCTTGATCCATTTTTCTTTCTTTCAATAGTTTTCTGCAATCCTTATTTTAGATTAAGTAGAAAGTTAGCATCTCAGTAGTGCTTAGAGGCAGAGGAAAGAATCAATTCACTGTGGCCAAAAAGAATGAACTTCATTGGAACTTTCCAATGAGAAAAAAAGAGAAATAATAGACTCATAGTAATGACTACCAATGGGGGAGACTGTGCTCAGAAAAATTTGGGGTGTTCCCAAGGACAGTGGCACACACCTGTAATCCCAGAGAGGGAGAAGGATTTGCAACTTAAACGTCAGCCTCAGCAATTCAGTCAGGCTGTAAGCAATTTAGCAAGACCCTTTCTCAAAACAAAAAATAAAGGGGGCTGAGGATGTGACTCAGTGGTAAAGTACTCCTGGGTTCAATCCCCAGTAATAAAACAAAACAAAACCCCCCGAAAAAAAGGAAAATTCCTCAGATTAGTGAAAACCTAAAAACCATCATTTCAGTTATTGTTCCCACTGTGAATTTTAGCTCAGTAACATTCTTAGAACTCTTTCTCTCCAATATAGCTTCAAGGTATGATAGAATTCTTTCACTCATTAGAGGACACATATT
>PVKS010052927.1:0-10573 GCA_004027875.1 Aplodontia rufa
CGGTGCCGACCCCTATGTCATGTAGTGTTGATCCTACTTCTTCAAGCTGTTGTAAAGTTGCTGGTTTAATTTCCAGATCCTTGAACCATTTTGATTTGATTTTTGTGCAGGGAGAGAGGTAAGGATCCAATTTCAGTTGTCTACATATGGCTGTCCAGTTTGTCCAGCACCATTTGTTGAACAGGCTATCTTTCTTCCACTCTATGCTTTTGTCCCCTTTATCAAATATAAGATGGTTAAAGATTTGGAGGTTCATCTCAGAATCTTCTCTTCTGTTCCATTGGTCTTCAATTCTCTTTTGATACCAGTACCATGCTGTTTTTGTTACTATATCCCTATAGTATAATTTCAGGTCAGGAATTGTGATACTTCCTGCTGCTTCTTTCTTGCTAGGAATGTTTGACTATTCTGGGGCTTCTGTTATTCCGTAAGAATTTGAGAATTGCTTTTTCTATATCCATGAAGAATGTCAGAGACATTTATGACAGACCTATAGCCAACATTGTAGTTAATGGAGAAAGACTGAAAGCATTTCCACTGAATTCAGGAACAAGACAAGGTTGTCTACTTTCACCACTCTTATTCAATATAGTCCTTGAAACCCTAGCCAGAGCTATCAGACAAGAGATAGGAATCCAAGGAATTCAAATAGGAAAAGAGGAAGTCAAGATGTTGCTATTTGCATGACAGGATCCTATACCCAGAAGACGCAATAAACTTGACCAGAAGACTTCTAGAGCTTATAAATGATTTCAGCAAAGTGGCTGGCTCTAAGATCAACACTCATAAATCATTAGCTTTCCTATACTCCAGCAACAAGTCCAGTGAAGAAGAAATAAGGAAATCTGTCCCATTCACAGTCTCCTCAAAAAAAAAACAAAACTTGGGGATCAATCTAACAAAGGATATTAAGGATCTCTACAATAAAAATTATCAAACATTAAAAAAAGATATTGCAGACCTGAGCAGATGGAAAAACATTCCATATTCTTAGTTAGGCAGAATCAATATAATCAAAATGGCCATTCTACCCAAAGCCCTGTACAGATTCAATGCAATTCCCATCAAGATAAGGAAGAGTCTTAAGATTTTGAGTGTGTCAGTTTACCTGTGAAATGGAAATAGTAGTTACCAACTTCACAGGCTTATGCTAAAAATTACTTGGGGGACTGCGTAGATAGGGCTTATTGTAAGAGCTCAAAAATAGTTCATAATTTGGGGGGACACTGACATTGAGAGGGTGTTTTCCTTTCTTTAAACTGTATGGCTTGACTTCTTTGATTGATTTGGATAATGATGATGGGGTCATTACTTGGGATCTGTCTGTTCCACTCCTCCTACCAGCCCCCGTCCCATCCTGGACTCTGCTGGGACCTGGAGTAGCCTATCTCCCCAGAGCCAAGAGGGCCCGGATGCACAGTGAGCCCTCGTGTAGTGGCCGTGGGCGGCCAGGGCTGGCACTCCTCCCAGGCTGCCACCCTCCCCACCTCAGGGGGCCCTTGCTAATTTCAGCAGCCTTCCAAGGGCGTCACGACAAAATACCTTCACACTAGCCATTGCCTTGGCTTCTCCAGCTCGCTGCCTCCAGGACAGAGGAGAGACGTTTTAATTAATAATTGTCCCCTGGCATGCAGAGATCGATTACAGAAAAGAGCCGTGGAATGAATTCCTTGCCTCCGCCCCACTCCCAGCGCAGTGACCTGGCACCAGTTGCCTGAGCCTCTGGGTCTCGGTTGCTTCCCCTCTAGAGTAGGAATGCCTGTTTCGCAGGAGTATCTGGAGTCTTCCAAAAAGCATGGCAATCAAAATGTTTTCAGCTGCGGAGTGCTGGTCAAAAGTAACTTTTTAGTAAGATGGAGTTTATGTTCCCAGAGGCAGGGCATGAGTGTTTTTCGTCTGAGCCATTTCTAAAATCTTGCTTTGCTACTTGATACCTTAAAACTTAACTGGCAGGTTCCACTTTCCTGCCTGAGCCTACAGCATTAGAGGGATAAGTGAGGTGGGCAGACCTCGGTTCCTCCAGGGGAGGGTGATCTTCCCTGTGGGACCTGGAATGAGAAGCTAAAAGCCTGAAAGCCCGGGATTTGTCCAGTCAGCACCTCTCACCATCCTGCCCCCACCAGCATTGGCTCTTGGTGGTGAAGAGTAGACTCCTTGTTTATCCCAGCCTCTTCTTCCTACTTCCTCCTTTCCTCTGCATTGCCTTCTGCACACAGCAGCCAGAGTGATCTTTCTAAAGCACAAGTCTGCTCATGTCCCCACCCTGCTCAGAGCCCTTCCCTGACTGCCCAGGCCCTGCATGATCTGACCCCTGCCAGTTCCTCCAGCCACGTATCCTTCTCTCCATAGGTGTTATAGCTGGATATAAGGTATTCCCCCAAAGCTCCTGTGTTAATGCAGGAACGTTCAGAGTTGAAATGATTGGATCATGGGAGCCCTAACCTGATCAGTCCATCCAGGTTTGGGTCCTGCACCGACTGGGTGGTAATTGTAGGCATGTGGGGGCTAGCTGGAGAAGGTGGGTCACTGGGAAGGGTTCATCTTCCCTGTAGCCCTTCACCCTCCTGGCTGCAGATCAGAGCAGCACTCCCCCAGCGCAACTTTCTACCTTGTGCCTCACTGTGGGCCCAGAGCAGTGGACTTGGCAGACCATGGACTAATCCTCCGGAACTGTGAGCCAAAAAGAACTTTTCCTCTTCTAAGTTGTTCTCATTTGGTATTTGGTCACAGTGATGGAAAGCCGACGATACACCAGGTCACCCTCAGCTCCAGTTGTAGCCCATGCACTCCCAGACACACATGATCTCCCTGGCCCCAGGCCTTGATAGCCTCCCAGTTTGGGATTTGCCTCGCCAGGTCTTCCACATTCTTCAGGTCCCTGCCAAGACACTGCCTCCCCTGACAAGCCTTCTCTGACCACCCATCAGGCTGGGCGGCTTCCTGTGATACCTCTCGTTTATGGGTGTCTCGGCTCCTCCCATGACCCAGGACAGTCATTTTCTTGGCAGCCTCTCTTCACCTACCCTGTGGATGCCTGTGCTCCTTGTAAGCTGGATCTGTGTGGCTTGCTTACTGTTATAGCCTCTAGCTCCTGCTGGATGCAAGTAGAGGAAGGGACATGCAGTGTGACCCTCAGACTAAGAAATCTGGAGGTGTCACAATCATCAGGCACTTGCCAAACTGATCAGTTACTTTCCCCGTCCCAGCCCTCAGCCCTCCAGATGCAGAATTTCTGTGGGTGAACTAGGGAATCACTGGAGGACCTCTCCATGATTGGGCCCAAGCCTCGCATTTTACAAAAGAGGTAACTGATGCAGAGAGAGTGAGAGATGACTTCCATATGATCCTGGTCCATCCCTCTCTTCCTCTTTCTCTCTCTTGTGCACGTGCGCGCGCGCACACACACACAGGCTGATTTCATCTGTGAGATGACATGAAGGCCTGTGAGTTTTGTTTATTTGTTTGTTTGTTGTTTTTAAAGAGAGAGGGACAGTGAGAGAGAGACAGAATCAGTTTTATTTAGTTTTTCAGATGGCTTTCATTGCTCCAACCCTTCATTGTGTCCACATGGTGCTGGGGTTCGAACCCACGTCCTCAGGCATACAAGGCAAGCACTGCAACCGCTGAGCCACCACTCCAGCCAAAGGCCTGTGTTTTTCTTTTTTGTTTGTCTGTGGTTTTTTGGTTTTGGTTTTAAAGAGAGAGGGACAGTGAAAGAAAGAAAGAGAGAATTGATTTTATTTAGCTTTTCATGTGGCCTCCGTTGCTCCCAAGCTTCATTGTGTACGTGGTGCTGGGATTTGAACCACCGTACTCGTACGAGCCAGGCAAGCACCATAACTGCTGAGCCACTGCTCTAGTTCTAGGCCTGTGGTTTTTTTATTTTTTTTTTATTTTTTATTTAAAGAGAGAGGGACAGTGAGAGAGAAAGAGAGACAAAGAGACAGAGAATCAATTTTTATTTAGTTTCTCAGGTAGCTCTCGTTGTGTCTCGTCAGACACTCAGTTGTGTCCGTGGTGCTGGGGTTTGAACTCGCGGACTCACACATGCCAGGCAAGTGCTGTAACTGCTGAGCCACCGCTCCAGCCCCTAGGCCTGTGTTTTTTATACTCCTGCAGTGTTGATGTCAGAGAATTTGTGTTTCTGTTCTAACCTTAGGTGTGAACTGGAGAATTTTGGCATATTATTTATTTCCTTTTCCTAGAAAGAACATATCCTCAGAATATGGTCTACTTATTTTTAAAATTCTAAACAATTACTTTCACTCCAACACTTACATAATTTTTTAAACACGGGAAATCCCTGATGTTTCATTTTTCTGCCTCACAGCTGATTTACAGAGAGGATGAATTATCCTGTCTGAAGTCTATTTTTATCATCTGGGATGCTGAGACTAAAACTGACAGAACATATTTAATGTTGCTTATGGTACTCAGCAGCATGGCTTGTCCCAAAGCCTGCCAGAGCAGAGCCGCCATGCGGGGACATGAGTTAGTAATTAATTCAGCCTGCTCACCAAGACAAAATGGGAAGGAAGAACCCACATTTGACACAGATGAGGTGTAGGATGGTCGAAGGAAAGCTCAGGAACACCAAGGGATCAGGGAACTGTATGATAGAGCAGGGCGGAAGAAACTGAGCCTTTATGCTGGGAACTCAGTGGCTTATAAATGCCTGAGTACTGGGGTTGCAGGGGAGCGTTAAGGTAGTGTCGACCCTGGATGTGAGGGTGGAAGGTTCTGGAAAGATCTTCCACTTGAATGTAAGGAAGAACTTTCAAGCAAATGAAATCTTGCCAGTGAGCATTCTTAAAGCTAATGAGTCCCCACAGTATGAGGCATGTTCAAGGCTGGGACCATGTCCTGGGCCCCACAGGGAGTCCTGGGTGAGGGGCATATGGGACCAGACGAAGCCCACATACCTTCTCGCTGCTGCTAGGGCAAACGCAAAGGCCCCCAGGGCCAGCCAGCTCAGAACGGGGGAAGGGCTCTCTGGTGGGGGGTTTGTCTTCATTTCCAGTGGGTTGCTTGGAAATGTGGGCCCAAAGAACTGTCTTTGGGTTCAACAAAAGACAGACTTGTGGATTTTATATGGACTCTCCTGAGTTTTAAAGATCGTGCAGATCAAATAAAGCCATGTGTGTCTGCGAGGTGTCAGCCAGGGCCTGCCAACCTGCAGGACTCAGGGTACATGCTCTTCAGGCCCTCAAAGGCAAGGTGAGTGAAGTGGGTAAGGGAGAGATTAGCTCGCCAACAGATGGGGGAACCAGGGCATCTGGAACTAAGAAGCTTCCAGAGAGACCCACTGCAAGGTAATAACAGGAGGACGAGATCAGGGTTAAGGAAGAGGAAAGGCGGTTCCCTTTCTTGCCCATTTCAATTATATTTCATCTGTAAGCTCTTCTCAGAAAATTGTTTTAAGAAGGGGTTCCTGGGGCTGGAGCAGGAATTCTGCTTCCCAAGGATGCGGGTGTGAGGGTGCTTTCCCTTTCCGCTGCTCCGCTCTGGGGCTGGGTGTCCCTGCAGTGGAGTGTGGGGTCTGCTCTGTGGCGCTCAGAGACTTGCAGCCATTTCAGAGCTCTGCTCTCCTCCTCCCCAGAGAGTTGTGTCTTAGGCCTCCAACCATGCCTGACTTTCTACCATCAGAACCCTGCTAAGGTTGAAGGCTTCCCAGGCACCCAGGAGTTGCTTTTGTAATGCACACAGGGAAAAAAAAGCCACAGGAAAAAAAAAAAGCCACAGGAATACAACCCAGCGTCTGTCTCAGGCTGTAGGTATTGGACTGCCAGGGACTTGGGCACTGAATAAATGAGCTTTGCCACGAAGGCAACCTCAGAAAGCCAGTCACATCCAAACCACATTTGTGGTGCTCCCTGATGCAGTTTGAGGCCTGTCTGCCCAGCTTCCTGTATCCCAGCCTTCCTCCTCTCCTTAGCTCCAAGAGCAGCTTGCAGACCAGCTTCACCAGTGTTTTTTAATTGAAGTTTTTATTTTGTAAAGTATTGGTGTTTTTTTTTCCTCTGTACAGCTTTATTGAGATAAGGTTGAAGTATAAGCCAGGTGCCATGGTGCATTCCTGTAATCCCAGTGGCTCAGGAGGCTGAGGCTGGAGGATCTCAAGTTCAAAGCCAGCCTCAGCAATTTAGCGAAGCCCTGAGCAACTTATCAAGACCCTGTCTCAAAATAAAAAAATTTTTAAAAGCGCTGGGGATGTGACTCGAGGGTTCAATTCCTGATACCAAGAAAAAAAAGTAGAAGTATAATAAATTGTACTTTTTAAGTGTGTAACTTGATCAGTTCTAACATACACGTGGCCCTGTGAAGCCACACCACTGTCAGGTAATGGGCATTTCTGTCACCCATAGGCTCTTTGTGCCCCTTTGTCACCCCTCCCTTACCCTATCCCCACATAACCACTCACCTGCTTGCTTTATCTCTAGATGCATTTTCTAGAAATTTATTTAGAAAGAATCACAGCGTGTCTTTTTTTACCTGGCTTAAAAAAAAATTCAGTATGATGATTTTTGTTGATGTTTTGTTTTTGTTGCTGCAGTGCTGGGAATTGCTCTCTAGCTAATCCACATCCCAGCCAGCGTGATGTGACGATGTTGGAGATTCAGGCACACCCTTGCCTAGTTAGTAGTGTAGTTTTATTCTGAGTAGGACTGGGTTGCATTGGGTGTGTTCCATTCACCTGCTGATGGACAGTTGGATTGTTTCTACGTTTTGCCTGTTAGGAATAAAGCTGCTGGAAAGATGTGTGTGTGGTTTTCTTGAGTAGAACCTTAGGAGTGGAATGGTGTGAAGAATTTGCTCTTCCCCCGTGAGACTCATATGTTCTCATGACCTGCAGCTCTTCAGTTGTTTCTTGACCACTTTAGATCTTCCATGAAGAGTGTTAAAATCTGTTGCTTGTGTTTAATTTTTTTTTTTTTTGCCTTAATGAGTTTTAAGAGTGGTGTGTGTATGATGTGTGTTTGTGTATTTGGCACATAGGTCTTTAAACTGTTATGTGTTTTACAAATATATTCCCCTAAGCTATGGCTTGCCTTTTCGTTTCTTCAGAAAGTATTCAAATCATCTGGTAAAATGCGGAGCATGTGGGATTCCTGGGGATAGGAAAGGCATGGAATGTTTAACCAATGTAGGAAACCTTAAGAATCCTGTAGGACCTGAATGTGAGACCAAATGAATGGGGTGTATTTACTGTCATAGTAACTCTTGATTTGGGAATTCTGTTGCATATTTTGAGGAAAACACTACATAGAGCCCCATACTAGGTGTCAGAAGAGGCAGAAAGAAAGGTCCGAACACAGTCAGACATGGGTCCTCTGCCTCGGGCCTCCCTTTTTTGGAGGAAGAGCTGGAAAGTGTGTATTCTGAGCATTGTTATTATGGCATGTGCTGTATGTATTATTTGCAGGATGTTATTTAATCCTAAAACAATCCTTTAGGCAGATTTCTCCATTTTGCAGATACAGAAAGTGAGGCTACGACCTTCCCAATTCATGCAGCCAGGAGGGGGACCTGAATCCAATCCCAAGTCTATTTGTTTTCAAAGCCCACATTCTTAAACTAAGAGAGAATATGTTAAGAAACCATAAGAGAGTCTTAAAAAGAATGTTGTGGGATAAGAAGTGAGCATTTATCTTTGGTGTTGTGCCACAGAGCACCATGGTGGAGTTAGCATTTGAGCTGGTCCTTGAAGGGTGTACGTGACCTCAGTAACACAGACCAGTAGCAGAGATGGCAGAGGGGAATGGCAGCCGAAGGGGACAGTGTAAGAAAAAGTTCAGAGGTGGGCATAGTCGTAGCATCTGTTGACTAAAGCCTGTTATCCCTGAGTGTGAACAGTGAGAAGAAAGGGTGTTCAACTCTACTCTCAAATGGCCTTGAGTTGGATTGAAAAGTTGACTTGAATTCAGAAGGCAGTGGTGATCATTGAAGTATTGGAGCAGGGAGACAGGAGGTAGTGATCTGATGGTTGCATGGCAGATGGACATGGGGCAGAGGGGGGCCAGAGGGCAGTTGGGGACCTAGTGGTCCCTACCATAGGGATTAAGGGACCCAGCTAGAGCATTAGCTGTCAAAATGGAGAAGGAATAAATGCACTGTTTATAAGTAAGAAGCTACCTCCCAGGCATCATTTCCATTCGGTCAGCTTTCTTATAATCTGGAACTGACATGCCTGTCCCTTGCTGCCTTCTCCTTCATTGTCCGTCTGTATTTTGCATACTTCATTGCTTCCAGACAGTAGCCAGGGTGGAGAGAGAAACTCAATTTGTCCAGCTTGTAATTTGTTGCCTAATTATGATTAATGAGGTGGTGCCTGGCAAAAGTGGGAATTTTGGGCCAAAATGGGTTTTTCGTTATTTATACATTCATTTTGTTCATTCAAGTAACCAAATTTCTTTATTTACTACCATCCATTTGTCCAAACATTTTTTGATTCATTCAGGAAACCCTCAATCACTGATATTCATCAGTTTTCTAGCATGCACCAGGCCCTGTGGTAGACGGTGAAGACAGAGCAGCAACAGAACACGGTCTGCCTATGAGGAGGTTCACAGTGGAGGATTGGGTGTGCCGTCTGCTTCAGGGATCCCTCCCTCCCTTGCTTCCTCCCTCAGCACTGGGGATTGAATCCATGCATCATGTGTGCTAGACAGGCGCTCTACCACTGAGCTACATCACCAGCCCGTTCTGAGAATTTGCTGGGCCTGCACTTGGCATCCTCCTGCCTCGGCTTCTTGAGTAGCTTAGGTTACAGGCATGCACCACTGTGTCCATCTAGAGATTTCTTTTTGTCTCACATTTTTGTATTTCTTTTCCTTTCTTTTCTTGACTGTGGCTGTTTATTTTTTTTTTTCTCATTTTACTTTTTTCCTCTCTTCTATTAAGAAAGGTCAGAATCCTTGTTCTATGCTTTGAATAGTTAACCAAGAAATGTTAGCATGCTTTCTTCAGTCTACAGTTAGCATTTTTACCCTGCTGCACCCGTGCAAGGAATTGAGTGAGCTCTGTCTGTGGTCCCTTGCTTTGTCTGGCTTCTGTGCCACATTGGGGCGTGTTGCGGTCATTTCTTTTGGATTCCTTGAGACTGTGCTTTTGTTTCATATAGACTCTCCGAGTGGAGCCACTTCCTTCTGTCTTTTTAAATTTCTTTTTGTGAGGGGCTCATGAGAGCTTGAGAATATCTTTATTTTGCTCCTGTTCTTGCTGGGTGTGCAATTGTAATTCACAGTGTTTATCCTCAGTACATTCCATGTATTTCCCCACTGCCTGCTGGAGTCCATTGCAGCAGTTGAGAGGTCAGAGGTCACCTAGTGATTATTGCTTTCAAGAAATCTGTTTTTATCTGTCTACTCTGAAGATGTTACCTGTTTTTGGTGTTCTGCCGTCTCATTTCGATGTGGATTTTTAAAAGCAGCTTTACTGGTATGTAAGTGATACACAGTCAATTGTATGTAAAGTGTACAGTTTGGTAAGTGTTGACATTTATATGTACCCATGAAAACATCACCACCTCAAGATAACGAACATGTGCTTCACCCCCAGAGTTTCCTTGGGTCCCTTTGTATTTGTAGCCTCACCCTCTTTGGGCCCTTAAGCAACCACTGATCTACTTTCTTTCTCCATAGTTTGATGTGTATTTTCTACAAATAGAAATATACAGTATATACTAATTTTTGAAAATCTGCCTTTCAGTGAGTGTTATCATTCTGAGATTCGCTCAATTTTATCAAAAGTTTGTTCCTTTTTAATTGGTAAATTATATTCCCTTGTATAGATTTATCAGTCTGCTTATCCCTTTACCTGTGTATGGGCTTTTGGGTTATTTCCAGTTCTGGGCTCTTACAAAGTTGCTGGGAGCATTCGTGTACAAATCTTTGTACAGACATGTTTTTACTTCTGTTGGGTGAGCATCTGGCAGTGGAGTGACTGGTGTGTTCGACTGTGGTGGTACCACTTTCCATTCTCAGCCGTAGTGTATGAGAGGATTTCAGTTTCTCCATATCCTCCTCAGTACTTAGTATGATCCGTCTTTTGAACTTTAGTCGTTCTAATAGGTGTGCATTTCATGGCTTTAATTTGTATTTCTCTAATAACCTATAATGTTGAACATCTCTTCATAAGCTTATTTCCTTCTGTATATTTCCATTATTTTTTTTCTTCCATTTTTAAAGAGAGAAGGAGAGAGAGAGAGAGTCAAAATTTTATTTAGTTTTTTATGTGGCTTTCTTTGCTCCAAGGCTTCATTGTGTACGTGGTGCTGGGGTTCAGACCCACGCCCTCACCCATGCCAAGCGAGCAAGCCCTGCAGCCGCTGAGCTGCTGCTCCAGCCCCTGTACATTTCCTTCATAATGTATCTGTTGCATCTTTTGTCCATTTAAAAAGTTGGGCTGTTAAGTTCTCATTATTGAATTCTGAGAGCTCTTTTTGTTCTAGGTACAAGTTGTTTTTTTCTTAGCCCCGTAACTTGTTTCATTCGCTCAACACTATTTTTTTTTGAAGAGCAGAACCTTTAAATTTTCATTTAGTTTGAGTTATCAATTTATTCTTTTATGGATC
>PVKS010052928.1:0-10574 GCA_004027875.1 Aplodontia rufa
GGGATATTGGTCTGTAGTTTTCTTTTCTTGATGTATCCTTGTCCGGTTTTGGTATCAGAGTTATGGTTGCTTCATAAAAAGTGGATGGGAGCATTCCCTCCTTTTCAATTTCTTGGAATATGATTTATATTTTTTTGCAACTGTTTTCATACCCCAAATTCAGAAAGTTTATTTCTAAATTTATTTATAAAATATTCAAGTTTGATTTTCACATTTAAATCTTTAATTCACCGGGAACTAAATTTTAATTGGTGTGCAATTTTGCTTAGTTTTTACATATAAACAATTGTCCCAGTTACATATACTGAATAACCCGGCTTTACCTACTGACTTGATATGTTACATGTTGTGGTTCCGTGTGTGTAGGTTCTTTATTTAGGCTTTCTCTTATGTTTTATTAGGTTATTTGTGGAGATGCCAGATTTAGCTCATAAATACATGCTCATTGTTTATCTGGAATTTCAATTTAACGGATTCCTGCAGGGTAAATCTGTTTGTCGTTGTGTCTATACAACACTTTCTCAGTTACTGTAGCTTCTAATAGGTCTTGATGTCCTGTAGTGACATCTCCCTAACTTGTTTTGGGATTCAATATTATTTGGTTGTTCCTGGAATGTTTGTTCTTTCAAATACAGTCATTTTTTGGTACTCACAAAGAATTGGTTCCAGTCACTCCTTAGATACCCTAATTTATGAGTGTTCAAGACCCTTATATAAGATGGAAGAACATTTGCATATAACCTACACACATCCTCCTGAATACTTAAAATAATCTTTAGATTACTATAATGTAAATGCTGTTAAAATATTTACATAATATTGTATATACTATTTATATAGTATTGTATTGCTAAGAAATAACGACAAGAAAAAAGTCTATACTTGTTCAGTACACATGCAATTTTGTTTGAATATTTTGATTTGCAAGTGGTTATATTTGTGGATGCAGAAACCATAGATATGGAGGGCTGACTGTACAGTTTAGAATCAGCTTGCACATTTTTTGATACTTGTTTTATGGAGCAGCATAAAGTCAATTTTTATAACTGTTCCACTTACAAAATGCTTGAGTAGCAATCGATTTCTCTAATTGTTGGTGGAGAATTCTATGTCCATTAGATCAAGCTTGTTAATTTTGTTTTTCAAATCTTCTATATCTTTACTGATTTTTTTTTACCTGCTTGATCTATCAATTACGGAGAGAGGAATGTTAAGAACTCTCACTGTAATGGTAGATTTGTCAATTTCTTTTTGTAATTTGTCAATTTTTGCTCTGTAGGTTTTGAAGCTGTGTTATTAGGAGGCATAAAAGCATATAACTGAGATACTTTTCTGGAGAATTATACCTTTTATCATTTTATACTGACCCTCATTATCTTTAATAATGCTTTTTGCCTTAAAGATTATTTTTTTCTGATAATAATATAACCACACTAGGTTTCTGTTGTTCTGCATTTGCTCAGTATATTTTTGCTGGCCCTTTATTTTCAACATTTCAATGCTGTCTTATTTCAGTTGTAAATCTTATTAATTCAATATATCTGGAAATACTTTTTCCTTTCTGTACCATCACATTTTAGCTGTCTCTTATAAATTACATCAATAATATAATGCTTTTTTTTAAAATAACTGACTGGATTGGTTTATATTTAGTATGATTTCTTACATTTTGTTTCATTTCTGCCATTTTATTTTTTGCCTTCTATGTTCTTACCTTTGATCTTCTTTAGTCCTACTTTTCTGGCAAACTTTGTGTTCTTTTAAGCTTTCCCCCTCTTAAGTCCTAAGTTTAATTTTATTCCCTCAAGAATTGCTCATTAGCTTACTATTATTTCAGCTACTACCATTAATATTTTTTCACAATATGTTCACTTACTAGAAAACCAATAATTTTGCATAGAGGGAAAAGGAAATAGCAAAATGTGAACAACTGCTGTATTAGCTACTTCAAATGTTCCCTATGGCTTCTTATAAATATTCTTCTCTGAGTGTTTCACTGGTGTCCTCATCCCTGAACTGGTCTTAAATATGGTCCATTTTTCCCCAACTCAGATTTTCAGGATATATTTTACCCATAGTCAATCTGATTGCTTTCAGGTATTTAGTTCTAAAAGTTCAAAAAATGAATACAATTGGCAAGCACTACTCTAAGCAGAGACACAAACATTTCTATCACTAGCAAAGTTCAAATGTGCTTTTTTGTAGTCAATTCCCTGCAAATTACCAGTCCCTGGCAAATTCTGATTTTTTTTCCTACAGCTGAGTATTTCCCCAATGTCACATAAATGGATTCATATAATAAATACTATTTTTGTCTTTTATCTGTTTTTTTCACTGAGCATAGTGTTTTGACATTCAACCACATTATAATATATATCAACTCTACACCTTATGAAGGCTGAATAATATTTTATTATATTCATATACCATATGTTGCTTATGTGTTCATCAATTGATGGACATTTTAGTTTCTCTACATCTTGTTTATTATGAATTATGGTACTATAAACATTCACATATAGTACAAGTTTATGTGGGGACTCAAGTTTTCATATCTTTTGAATAAGTACCCAGGACTGGGATTGGGAGTTGTATGCTAAGTTTATGCTTGACTTTATTAAAATTGCCTCATTGTTTTCCAAAGTCATATCATTTTAAATTCCCATAAGCAATGTCTGAGAGTTCAATTGAACAAAATAGAACTATAACTTATTCTCTGCCCCAGAGTTTATGCTTCTAAAATTTCATTTATTATATTATGTCAAAACTTGCATTTGCATTTCCATAGTTATTATGGTTGAGCATATTTTATACTAATCCCTATTTTTAAATTGACATAAAATTTGTACATAAATAAATTTTGAAGAGTTCAATACATCAATGCAATGAGTGATGTTCAAATCAGAGTAAATAAACATACTTATTTCTTCAAACATTTAGCATTCATTTAAGGTGAAAATATTCAAACTTCTTTCTTCCTGCTTTTCAAAAATATACAGTGCATTATTGTAATTTATACTCACTCTACTGTTTCTAGGTAGATATTGATTATATTTGGCATCTCTGTTTCTTTTAATGAGAGTTGTAGTCTCTCAAATGGAGTTACTTAAATATTAAGGATATGGTATTAAACCTATGTCTGAAATAGAGGCTATATTTCAAGTTTTTCATATGCCCCTTTCTAGTGGTTAAGTAATATAACATAAAATTAACACTTTAAATTATACAGTTCAGGCATTCAGTACTTTCATAGTATTGTTCAACCAGCACCTCTATCTAGTTCTAAGAAATTTTCATCTCTCAAGTGAAAACCCTGTACTCATTAAGTACTAACTTCTTATTTCCCTTTCCCCAGCCTCTGACAATCATCAATCATCTTTGTGTCTCTATGGATTTACTCATTCTAGAAATTTTATATAGGTGGAATCATAATGTATGACATTTTCTGTCTGGCTTCTTTCACTTGGAACAGTATTTTTCCTTTTATTTAAAAAAGTTTCTCAGTCATACAGTCATGACTAGGGATTGAACCCAGAGGCTCATGCATTCTAGGCAAGCACTCTACCACTGAACCACATCCCCAGTCCTAAAAAATTTTTATTCACTGTATATAGTTTTAAAGCTCATTATGATGATTTGGTATAGTTATAGTTGTACAATGATTAAATCAGGGTAATTGCCATACTCATATTTTTAACATCATTTCTTTGTGATGAGAATATTCAAAATATTCTAGTTATTTTGAAATAATAATACGATATTGTTGACTATAGTCACTTTAATAGGAAATACAACATCACAACTTATTTCTTTTAACTATGACATTATACCAATTGATCACCCTCTCTCCAACTTCTTTCCCTTCTCTACCCCATCTCCAGATTCCGGTAACCATTATTCTACTCTCAATTCCTATGTGATTTACTTTTTAGACTCCACATATGTGTAGGATCACAGACATAGTATTTTAGAGGTTCGTGCACATATATACTGTAGTATGTACAAATAATTCATTTTCTATTGATAAATGGATAATTTTCATCCTTTGGCTATTATGAATAGTAGTGCTATGTATATTCATATACAAGTATTTGGTTGAGTACTTATTTTCACTTCTTTTTTGATATATATCTAGGAGTGGAATGGATGGGGTCATACGGTAATTCTATATCTCACTTTTTGAGTAGCTGTCAATTTTTTTTTTTGCATAGCATCTGCACCATTTCACATTCCCACCAGCAATATATGAGAGTTTCAATTTGTCTATATTCTTGCCAACCCTTGTTATTTTTTGCCGCAAAAGTTATAGCTATTGTTTCATTAAGGAAATGCAAATGAATTTCTGCATTGATTGGGATTAACTTGTTTTTTATTCTTTTTTCTATTAATGCAGTGAATCACAGTGTTTGATTTTCTTATGTTGAGCTACTTTTCCATTCATGTGATGATTCTCATGTGATCACAGCATTTCATTCTTTTAGTATGCTATTGAATTCCATTTGCTAGTATTTTGCTGAGGATTTCTACATCTATAATCATAAAGGATTTTGGCTATACTTTTATTGTGGTATAAGATTAATATTTATCTTATGGAAAGAGTTAACATGTTTCCCCTCCTAGTCTATTTTTTGGAAGAGTTTGGGAAAGATTGATGTTGACTCTTCTTTAAATATTTGTAACAATTTGCTAATGAAGTCATTTGGCCCTAGGCTTTTCTTTGATGTGAGGTTTTTTTATCATTAAAGGAATGATGCCATTATCAAAATAGACATGAATACCAATGTAATAGAATATAAGATACAGAAACAATTCCACATACCTATAGCCATCTGATATTTGACAAAGGTGCCAAAAGTATATCTTGGGGAATAGGCAGCCTTTACAACAAATGATCTTCTATGCACAAAAATGAAATTAGACTCCTATCTCTCACAAAACTCAAATAAAAATAGATCAGAGACTTAGGAATTAGACCAGAAACTGCTAGACAAATACAGGGTCAACTGTCCATCAGATAGGTGTTGGCACCGATTTCCTTAACAAGACCCCTGAAGCTCAAGAAATAGAACTAAGAATCAATAAGAGGGATGCAATAAAACTAAAAAATTTTTTCACAGCAAATGATATAATTAAGGGCATGAAGATAAAGTCTACAGAATGGGAGGAAATCTTGGTCAGCTATACATTCAATAGGGTATTAATATTCAGAATACACAAAGAACTCAAAAACTTAACACAAAACCCCCCCCAAATAATTCCATCAGTAGATAGATAAAAGAACTAAACAGACTGAACTTCTCAAAAGAAGAAACAAATGGACAACAAATATACAAAAACATGTTCTACATCTCTAGTAATTAGGGAAATGCAAATCAAAAGTACACTCAGATTTCATCCCACTACAGTCTGAATGACAAAGATCAAGAATACAAACAACAATAAATGCTGGTGAGGTTGTGGGGAGAAAGGAATATTTGTAAACTATTGGCGAGAATGAAGAGTAGTACAACTACTCTGGGAAACAGTATGGAGATTTCTCAAAAAAAAAATTAGTGATGGAAGTACCATATGACCCAGCTATCCTACTCTCCTACTCTTTGATATTTTCCCAAAAGATCTAAAATTGGCACACTACAGTGACATAGTCACATCAATGTATATAGCAGCACAATTCACAATAGCTACATTTTGGAATCAACCCAGATGTCCATCACAAAATGAATGGATTAAGAAATTGTGGTCTAGATACACAGTGGAGTTCCACTCAGTTGTTAAAAATAATGAAATTTAGGTGCTGGGGCAGTGGCTCAGCAGTTATGGTGCTTGCCTGGCATGCACAAGGACACAGGTTTGAACCCCAGCACCACATTCACAATGAAGTGTTGTACCAACAGAAGCCACATGAAAAACTAAATAAAACTGATTCTCTTTCTCTCTCTCTCATTGTCTCTCTCTCTTTAAAAAACTAATGAAATTATGGCATTTGCTGTTAAATGGATGGAAATGGAGAATGCCATGCTAAGTGAAATTAGCCAAATTTAGAACTCAAAGGTCAAATGTTTTCTATCATGTGTGGCAGCCAGAGTATAATAAAGGAAAAGAAGAGGGAAAGAGAGGATAACATAAAGAAGCATCAAACACAAATTAATATACAAGCGAAAGGAAGTATAGTGGAGTAGAAGGAGAATTGCAGAGGGGTGTAGGACTGGAGGAAAAAGGGGAATCGTGTACTGGAATTGGATTTACATGCATGCATGAGTTTGTCAGGCTGAACCTTACTATTATGTATAACTGTAAAGGTCTAATAAAAAAAGCAAGAGAAAATTTAAAAATGATGCAATTAAATCATTCTGAGCAACCAAATAGTGTCAATGGAATCCGTATTTACAACAATAATCATCACCTAAGCATAGGGCTGAGGGTTGGAGTTGTAGAGAGACAGTCCAGGAGTAAGTGCATCCGTTCAGACAAATTTTGGGACAAATTGTTGGGTGTGGAGAGAGGGTAATAACCAGTATCCAGAAGTATTCTGAGGAAAGACACATACGTTAGATGGACATGAGTTCTGGTAAAGGGCATTATCAAGGCTCCTGTCTCTGGAGTTTCTGCAGTCCCTCCTGGGGCCCCTTCCTCACAGAGGCTCCTGGACCATGATGGATTGTGGGAAGGGGTCTACTACCTTCCTTCATATGTAGCTTTTGTAGGAGGTGCATCTTTTTGAAGGTGTCCATGAACTTGATGCTTTTGTACATGACAGACAGGAAGGGAAGTGGCATATGGGAAATAGTACCATTTATCGGAACTAAGCTGATGTGAATTCTACAATCACATCCTCCCTCTCATGCTATCCCTAAGCTGTGTGTACCAGGTCCCAGAAAATGAACAGAGCAGCTGCAGATGAACATTCCTGCCTGTGATTGTTATTTGCTGAGTTCCATCCTAATCAGCTCTCTTATCCCATGTTCCATGTCATACCATACAACAGACAATCTACCCACACTTTGGTACAGTCATTGTGGTGGACTCTGTCTTTTGGAGGTCATTGATAAGCATAGAGCTCAGGTATTGTGGGAACAAGGAATGACTGGGCTTAGGAAATGCTGAATTACAACTATGAATTGGTGACCAACCAATAGAAGACAATCATGGTAGTGTTTTATAGCCAAAAGATCACCCAGCACACACTTACAGCCAACGTATTAGAGCTTTTACTCATTGCTGTGAAGAACGCATACTATGGAGATCAGTGGAGTGTTTCAATGAGAGAGTGTTTAAAATGACTCATAGGATGTAGGTTTGTGTTGAGATTTTGGAAAGGGTACAAGGAAGTGGGTTCTTGGTAAAGACTGGGTGCTTTCAGAAAAAATTATTCTGTGATTGGGTATTTTAATGAATTTTATCTTGAGAGAGAGACTAGAGCAAGGTTAATACTATTATTAGTAAGAAAGTAATAGCCACCCATATTAGCTAGGTTTCTATAGTTGTCTTGATTTTTGTTTCACTTTATCTCAGAATGATTTTGCCTTATGTTGGTATTCTGAGATGGAGTATGTTAAACAACAAGATATCACTACCCACTTGTGAATGCCAGGTCACTTTATGATGGAGAATAGTTGAGTGGAGGGCAAGGTAAACCAGAGAGATTGTGAATATTCTTAACAGGACAGCAGTGAATGCTAAACTAGGGAAAGTCAGGTGTAAATGATGCCAATGAGGAGAATCAGACCAATTACAGAGGCAAAGGCCCTATATATTTTTTTTTCACATATGTGTGCATGGCAAACAAACATGGACACAACTGTGCTTAATAGTAGTAGGATGAGAGCAAAAATCCAGATTTGCTACATTTCTCTGCATCTATTCCTGAACATTAAGATTCAGTGCTATTCTTCTTTATAGATGAGGCCAGCATAGGGAAAGAATTCAACTCATACAGGGGGCAGTATTTACGTAAGGGATTGAGATAGCATGCAGATCGTCGACTGGCAGAAAATTAAGGTTGAGAACATTAATGTTTGGGTAATTATTATGTTTACCCAAATTGTGTATTTTTTATGCTTATGAACAGTGTTGTCACACACCTCTGGAATTTCTACAGGAGAAAGCTTGCCATCAACGAAATTTTCAACATTTTTTTCCTCATGCTTTCTTTATGCCCAATATACTAAGGAATAATATATCATATTTTTTCCAACATAAAGTCAATTTCCCTATTATTGTAGATACTTTTTCTGCGTTTCATTATTATTTTAGTTGATAAGAATTGTATTTATATGTATATGTTGTACAAATTTACATTTTGAAGTGAGTATAGCTTGTGCAATGGCTAAATTAAACTAATTAACATGTTTATTATCTCACATACTTATGAACAGGTCTGCTATTTAAAGTAATACTTTGTATTCATCAAAAGATTACTTCGTGTCCAGTTATATTTATCTTGAGAATGTAATGGATGGTATTTAAACTGTATCTTCATACATCACCAAATTAGATTCCAGTTTTTTTTCAAATTGGTCATGAATATTGGCCTCAATTTCTTCATCCTAGAATTAGCATTACCTATAACCAAATATATTGATATGCACACTCTAATTACAATTTGATTTAAAATGAAAATCTTTTTTGTGAGAACAAGAGATATTATCAGAAAGAAGAAAAATTATTATCATCACTCTTAGTAATAGCTGTTTTTTGTTTATTGTTGTCAGAATTTCTAAATGCATATGTATATGCATTTGCATATGTATGTATAAGCAAATGTCACTGGCATTGATTGGGTATCTCTTCTTTCTCTGTACTGAGAAGCTGGCAGATTTCTGAGGTCAGAACAAAGAGACCCTAAAAGTGTATGGAAAATTTGGGACCCTGCGTTAATGACTACAGCTACATAGTCCAATTTGAGGTAGGATACAAGGAGTGAGAAAGAGGTAGATAGGCGACATACAGGAAGGACAAGGAAAAAAATTTAATTCAGAAGTTCTGCATACTTTTCCAGAGATGTCACTCCCTAAGCCAGTCTCTTTTGCAGGCCCATTACTCCCAAATTCCTGGGAAATTTATAAGTCTAACTGTGCACTGTTAATTAATCACCCCAAATATATTAAGCAAAGAAAGATATGATACCTCGAGGAATCTGTAATTTGGGGGACTTTCCAGAAATATATATTGATAAGATAATGAAGACCAGGTCAGTCTAGGGATCTGGAGCTTCACCGGACCACTGGAAGTCATCTTGCGTTCACCATGCTGACATCATTCCTCCATGCCTTTATATACTCAACTCTCAACAAGTTTACTTTAAGGGAAGAGACAGGAACCCCCAAATATATCTCTCACTCTTGAGATAGCCCACATTCTGTTTGGAATATGTGCCCACTTTCTTAAATAAACCTCTTTATGCCTTTAACTAGCAAGTGCTGAAATTCTTTTTCATCACATATGCTGGGAAACCTGCTGGTCCTGAGTTAAGTTCCCCCTTCTCTCTTGAACTCCTTAGACACTTCCTTCAGAGACAAATCTTATCCTGTGACACAATGAGGTTGTCAGAGGTGCAGATGATTTAATCTCTTTCTCCCAATCCTTGAGTAAATTGTCCTACCATTCAGAGTATCCCTGGGCTGGAGTGGTGGCTCAGTGGTGGAGTGCTTGCCTGGCATGCATGAAGACAGGGATTTTACCCTGAACAACACATACACAACAACTAAGTGGAGGCAAACCAAAAACTGAATAAAAAATGAAAAATAATTATGTCTTTATCTCTCTCTTTAAAAAATAACCTTGATCTTCATTCATAACACAATAGGTATATATTCTTTCTCATGGCTAGATTTCCAGACACACTCTCAAAGAAGTGTTGTCAGGCATTTCCTTTATGGGAGAAAAAAGGAAATAGGATAAAGTCTGGACAATATTTTTTGTAGATTTTCTGTTATGACAGTTACTTTCTATGGGTCTTCTTATTTTTCCCTCACCACAATTTTATGAGAAAAATGTTATTATCTTACATATAATCCATTTAAGCCACACAGCATCATCCATCCTGTAAGAAACAGAAGGGCTTTAAAGCTTGATCTACAACACCTAGAAACCAATGATTTGGAAAGTCTCATGGGCTTCCAGGTTCACAGATTGCTGGTTTTAACTTGTTGTGTTGGCTCTGTGGGTTGTTGTGAAGACAAGGGGTAAGTGAGCTCATGATTAAGCTGGTCCTCGAGTTCTTGAAATACTTTTGCAAACGCACGGATATTACAGGGGGGGAAAGATCAGGGTAAGGGGTGAGAAATCAACAATTTTAGAGTCCCACCTCATGCTGGCATGTTTTAGACCTTTTAATCCTAATCATAGCTGATGGAAGCCAAACCTATAATTTCTCTTATACAGATTAGAAAAGTAAAGCAAGAACAAAGAGTGTTAGCTTCTGTAATGCTGATGCAAGCATGAAAGTTAAGCACTTTTCACAGCCTCCAGCTGCTTTTTCAATGAAAACATCTCTTAATTTTGTAAGCATATGAAATATGAAAAACTTAAAAATAGAAATGTGAGACCTGGAAAATATATCTAAGAGGAAAAAA
>PVKS010052929.1:0-10574 GCA_004027875.1 Aplodontia rufa
TCTGTACTTTCAACTTGTGTTTTATATGAGGGTAATCTTGAAGTCCTAAAATAAGTTTGACTATACTTTATCCTCAACTGCTTCTTGAAATAGACTATGTATTGCTACTTTCATTTTTTGTTCATTGTTAAAACTAACTAATGAAATTATTTTGGCATATACATTTCATTTTTGAAATGTTTTCTACAAAATGAGTTATATTTCTTTAAAAGATATAGAACTATTTCTGATAATCTATTTTTTCTTATCTTTTGGCAATTTGAGTCCTTCAAGCAATTGGACTACTTTATATAAGTTCTCCAGTTTACATAGAATTGTTCCTACTATTGTTCCTGATATTGATAATTTGTGTATTCTCCCTTTTTTCTTAGTCAGACTAAATAAAGACTCAATAATGTTATTGATCTTATTGGGAACTAGCTTCTGGTTTCATTGATTTTTCTTTAATGTTTCTCTCTTGTCTCTTTTATTGATTTCTGCTCCTAACATGATTATTACTTTCCTTTTCCTAGCTTTGGATTAATTTTGATCTTGTTTTCCAAGTTTCTTAAGGAAGAAGCTTAGATTATTCATTTGAAAAAATTATCTTTCTCTGAGTATTTCATCCTATGAATTTGAAAGCAACGCAGAGAAATACAATATTCTGCACAAAAAAGCTTCTTAAAGATAGCAAAGTTCTGAGCAAGAACAAATACTAAAAAGAAATGTTGTAAGATCTTCATATTGCAGAGAAAAACACCTTTCAAATTATAACTTTATACCCTGCTATAAATTCATTAAATATTCTAAGTTAAATGTTTTTCCACATTCAAAAAATATTTTGTAAAATTATAAGAGTATTCCCTAAAACAACAGAATAGAATATAAAAGTTATAGACTGATAGATCAAAAGGCTAATAATTTCCATCGATCTGATGATAGATAGGAAGAAAACAAAGTAACAAATAACATTCACCAAGTTGGAATACACCAATGCAGTGGGTGGGTAATACTGTTAATACTATTGCACAATACAATGCACAGATTCTCCTTTCTCTGTGGGGACACCAATTGTTTTAGTCTGCTCTTTTGCCAAGGTGACCAAAATAACTGACAAGAACAATTTAGGAGAGGATAAGTTTATTTGATGCTCAGGGTTTTAGAGATCTCAGTCCATAGATGTCTGACTCCATTGCTCTGGCCTAAGGATAGGAAGAAGATAATGCAGAAAATTGTGAAGGAGGAAAGCAACTCAGAGCATGGCAATCACAAAGCAGACAGAACTCCACTCACCAAGGACAAAATATAAACTGCAAAGGCACACCTACCTAGTGATCTATCTACCTCCTCCAGTCATACCTAGTTAATCCTTACAGGGGGTATTAATGTGCTGATTAGTTTAAGTCCCCATAACCCAATCATTTCACTTTTAAACCGTCTTTTATTGTCTCACACACAAACTTTTGAGGGACAGCATGTATCTAAATCATAACACCAATACAACAATATGCAAAGCAATCCCCTCTGAGAGAACTTGAAAAAGCACTTAATAGTTCCTATAACCCAGGTAAGCATAAAAACAGCCAAATTGAAGCTGGTAGTAAAAATTTTTTATGCTCACACCACAGTGCCTCCTCATCCATCACCGTGCACTTCAATTAAGATGTAATTCCCATTTCCCAGATTTGCCTTGAAGAGAGAAAGAAGAAACTGGACCATACATTCAAAATTTTGACATTCCTGACTGGCTTCTGTCACCTGTCTATAGATATCAGTGAACTTCTGAGAATAAAGAGAGATGGAAAAAAAAATGCTGCTGGACGAGAGAATTCAGAGTATATTAGACATGGAAAATATATCTCAGCAGCTTCTTTCTCAGTGGGGAGGCTCTACTCTTATCCAAGAGTAGAGTGTGTCCCAAAGTCCAGCAGCTTTTGAAGAGGTAACCTAAGGGGCTGGTATCTGTTCCACAAGAATCATATACTAAATGTCTAGAGAATGCTGAGAACAAAAAGAAGTAGAGAAGGACCCATGAGACATAGGAATCTATATGCATATATCCCAAGAAGACACAAGTATAGAAAAGGTTTGAGACACCCCCAGAATCTCTATATGCATTAACTGTTGACAAAAACAAAAATTATTTGTAAAGACTAGGAGAAGTGCCTCTTTATTCGAAGGTCTAAATTTCAATAATGGAAAATGATCCCTTTAAAAAAGGTCATGAGAAACATGGTCCAAGGAAAGAAAAATATATTCAGGAATTAAATTACAGAAACAAAGTACATAACATACCAGATAAATAATTCAAAATAACCATAACAAACATGTTCAAGTAGCATTCATTAACAAAATGAGAATTTCAACAAAGAGCATCTATTTAAAAGAACAAATTTTGGACTGGAAGAATGCAGTACTTAAACTGAAAAATTCAGTAAAGGGGATTAAAAGCAGATATATGAATCAAAAGATGTATGTGTGAACTCAAATATAGATCATTGAAAATTATCAAGTCAGAGGAACAATAATAAAAGAAGTGAAGAGTTAATATAGCCTAAGAGGTTTGTATGAAACCAACAAGTGGATGGATGGATAGATAAATATTGCAGCAATCCAACAAGAAGAGAAAGGGAATACAAGGTCAAAGACACATATATATTTTTCTTTCAAAAATATTTGAAAACTTCCCAAATCCCTGAATAAATGGATAACCAGAAATCAAAATCCCAATGGACACCAATATAAAAATGCAATAAAATTCACATCAAGACACATTATAATCAAATTATCAAATCATGCCAATAAAGCTATTTCACAACAAGTTAAAAGCAATTCATTGTTTATAAGGAAATCCTATGTGATCATAAGTGAATTTCTCAACAGAAATCTTGTAAGCTAGAAAAAGGAAATATGGTGGTATTTTCAAAGATCTGACAGAATAAAACTTACAACCAAGAACACAGTTTATGGAAAAACTGTACCTGAAAAAAGAAGGAGGAAAAAGAAAAAAGACTTTCCTAGATAAACAAACACTACTAACTCTTCATTACAACAAATGCTAAAAGACGGCTTTCAAGTTGAAAAAAAATGATACTAAATAGCAACTGAATGCACATGAAATATGAAACTCATTGGTAAAGTTAATGTACATGTGAACAAACAGAATATACTGTAATACTGAAATGAGTGTATTTGTTCATTGTATTTCAGGAATGTAAGTTAAAAAAGAAATAATAAAGTAACTATAAATATGAAAATAAGTTAATGAATACAGAATTTAAAATGATATAAATTTTATCTTCAATAATGAAATTGTAAAGAGAATAATTAAAGCCATAGAATTTTGCATGCAATGGGAGTTGTTATTAAATTTGGTTGTTATAATTATCTTTTACATAAGTGTTATGGTTAATTAAAAGAAATACATAGAGAAAACACACAAAAGAAAATGAGAAAGAAATTTCACAGTGATGATATGGCTTAAGATTTCCCTTGAAGGTTTCAAATAATGGAAGCCCAATTCTTCATGTGGCAGACCTTTTAAATCAGATGAGGGCTAGTGGAATGTGTTTCGGTCATTGGTGGCACTCAAATTGGAAGGGATTAATGTTGTTATAGTGGAAAAACAGTTATTTTTTTATTGGATGACCAATTCTTTATTTATCTTAAAAGAGAGGGACAGTAAGAGAAAAAGAGAATCAATTTTATTTAGTTTTTCATGTTGCTTTCGTTGCTCTGACACTTTGTTGTGTATGTGGGGCTGGGGTACGAACCAAGCTTCTCACACATGCCAGGCAAGCACCGTACACAGCCTCTTCAACAAATGGTGTTGGACAAACTGGACAACCACTTGCAGAAAGTTTAAATTAAACCCATATCTCTCTGCAGTTATTCTTTTGAGAGCAAGTTATAAAGTGAGGTCACCCCACAGACTTGCCCACTTCTGCTTGGCCAATTCCCTTTCCATTTAAAAACTATGTTGTGAAACAGCTACAAGGACTCTTACCTGAAACCAAGCAAATTGAAATGCCCAGTCTCAGAAGTTTAGTCTCCTATGAGCTAAATAAATAAACACCTTTTCTTTATAAAGTTCCAAGCCTCAGGAATTTTGTCATGACAACAGAAAATAGACCAACAGTGAAATCAACACATGTCACTACTACTACAAAAAAAAAGTCTGCGAAACACAAACATAAGCAACAAGAGAGGAAACTAGAGACAAAGAGCTACAACATACATGAGAAAACAACAAGAGAAAAAGTAAGTCTTCTCAAGAAGAATTTTAAATGTAAATGGATATACTCCCCAATCTAAACATGGACCGTAGCTGAAGAGGAAAAATATGTAAAACCATATGCTATAAATTAGACATCTACTTTATTCATTTTACTTTATTTTAGTGGTACTAGGGATTGAACCACAGATCTATATGTCCAGATGCTTTTTCTTTATAATTTTGAGACTGATGCTCACTCAGTTGCCAAGAATGGCCTCAAAATTGTGATCCAACTACCTCAGCCTCCCAAGTTGCAGGAATTACTGGCGTACACCACCCCACCCAATTTAGACATCTACTTTAGATTTAAGAACATAGACTACAAATGAACACATGGAAGAATATTTGATGGAAATATTAACCAAACAAGAGGAAAGGTGGTCATATTTAGACAAAATTAACTTTAAGTCAAAAATTATCATAAGAGACAAAGAAAGATGTTATATAGTTATAAAAGGGTTGATTCACTAGAGATATAACAGTCCTCTGCGTGTGCATGCACACACACATATTTATATACGAGAATGTGTATACCCACATTACCCAACATTAGAACACCCAAGTGTATGTAGCAAAGTTTGACAGATTTAAAGGAGAAATAGATAGTAACAGATAAGAAGACATTTCAATACCCCATTTTCAATAATGGACAGAACATCAAGGAAAAAAGATAAATAAGGAAGCATAGGACCTTGTTACAGTTTGGATCTGGAATATCACTAAAAAGTCCATGTGCTAAAGAACATGGTCCCCAGTACACTGAAGTTCTTTTTTTTTTTTTTTAAGAGAGAGGGATAGTAAGACAGAATCAATTTTTACTTAGTTTCTCATGTGGCTTTCATTGTTCTGACTCTTCATTGTGTACATGGTGCTGGGGTTTGAAACAGCATCCTTGAACATGCCAGGCAAGCACCTGAACCGTTGAGCCACTGCTCCACCCCTGCACTAAAGTTCTTATGTGTGGCTTTTAAACAATGATTGAATCATGATGGACTACTGGGAGGTGGGACATAGATTGAGGAAGTAGCCACTAGAGGCACATCCTACAATGATTTATCTTGTAACAGGTTCCTTTCTTTCTTTCTCTCTCTCTCTTTGTTTCCCAGTTTCAAGGAACTGAGCAGTTTTCCTCCACCACACTCTTCTGCCATGATGTTTCTGCCTTGGGGCCTGGTGAAAACAGACTGAACCTCTGAAATTATGAGCAAAACTAAAATTTTCCTCCTCCAAATTGTTCTTGTTGGGTATTTTGGTCACAAATATGATACTGAAATCACACCAACCGTGATTTTAAGTAAAACAGAGAGAAAATTCAAGACCAAAAAATGAAAAAAAGAGATAATAGAACTAATGCCAAATGACTAAAAAGGAGTATAAGGGAGTACAGACAAATATATGCCAATGAATTAGGTTATCTAGAACAAATACACTAATTTCTAGAAATACAAAAATTGCTGAGACTGAATCATTAAAAACAGAAAATTTGACCAGATTCACAACTAGTAGTGAAACTGAATCAATAATCAAAATCTCCCAACAAAGAAAAGCTCAGGACAAGATGGCTTCACTGGTGAAATACAATGAACATTTAAAACTGGAGTCCTCAGACATTCTGCTTTCCAAACATATTATAAAACAATAGTAGTCAAAACAGTAAAGACAGACATATAGAACAATGGAACACAATAAATAGCTCAGAAAAAATTAAAAACAATTTCTGAGAATGATGCCAAGAACACATAATGGAGGAAGGAGAATATCTTCAATGAATACTGTTAGGTAAATGGGATAGTCACATGCAAAAGAATGAAATGAGATCTGTACCTTTACCACACACAAAATCAAATCAAAATGAATGAAATAGTTAAATAAATATAATATCAGATACTGCTAAGCTACTAATGAAAAACATGGGGTAATTTTAATGGCATTGGAGTTGCCAAATGATTTCTTGAATATAATACTAAAAATAGAGACAACAAAAATAGCATATAGACAATCAGGACTATATCAAATTAAAAGGCCTGTAGTGAAGCTAATGGATCAATCAAGGAAAAGAAAAAGCAACCTATATAATGGGAGAAAACATTTGCTAACTCTATCTAAAATTCATAAAGTACTCACATAACTAAATAGAATAAAACAAATCAGTTGATTTAAAAATGGACAAAATATATAAAATGGGATTTCTCCAAAAAGATAAATGATAGTTACATGAAATGGTAATCAGCATCACTAATCATCAGGGAAATGGAAATCAAAACCACAATGAGACAGCATTCATATAGCCATGATTAAAAACAGAAAGAATGTAGAGAAATCAGAAACTTTGTGTATTATTATTTTGAATTTAAATGATGAAACTGCTAGGGAAAATATTACAAAGAATATTCAAAAAGTACTTTTAGTGCATGTACAAGAATGTAACAACAAATCCCACTATTATGCATAATTATAATGTGACAATAAAAAGAATAAATTTAAAAAACAGAACTACTATATGATCTGGCAATTCTACTTCTGGCAACTTATTCAAAAAATTGAAATCAGTATCTCAAATAAATATTTGCACAATCATATTCATGAGCAATATTCACAGTAGCTAAGAGGTGGAAACAACCTATATGCCCACCAACATATACACATATAAAGAAAATGAAATATGCACAATATATAGTATTAGTCAGTCATAAAAAGGAAATACTGTCCTATGCTATGACATAGATAAACCTGGAGGCTGTTAAGTAAAATAATCCAGTTACAAAAAAAGAAACAAATACTGTATGATTCTATTTAAATGAGATCAAGTGCAAAGCAGGCAGTAGAATAGTGATTGGGAGGAACTAACAGGCATGAGAAATAGTGAGGGGGTGGTATTCATTGAGTATAAAGTTTTAGCCATGAAGTTCACAAGATCTACTGGACATTATACCTACATTTAGTGACATTGTACTGTACACTTAAAATGTTAGAGGGTAAGATCTCATGTGTTTATAACCACAATTACTTAAAAAGCATTCATAACTCTGGTATGCATGCGAAACTCTACCTAAAGACATATATAAAAGAAGTTTCTATACTTTTATTCATTGCAATATCATAGTGTCATTTCAGTGAATGAATGTGTTCAGCACACTGTACTGCAGATGATACACTCCGAAAAGATGTTTATAAAAGATTTTTAAGACTGCTAGAGTTTCATTAAATCCAGGTAGTAGTATTTCAGAGAATTAATGTTTCATGCAACTGTAGTACATACAATATACTATGTAAAGACATTTTTGAAAGACAATAAGAGTTTGAGTTGTGAATGTAAATCAAAACAGTATTATTTTGGAGACTGACTATGTTCACATCACTGTGCTTTCCATGGCTTTAGGTACTTGTGGTCAACCATGGTCTGAGAATATTAAATGGGAAATATAAGAAGCAAATAATTCATAAGTGTTAAATTACATGCTGATCTGAATAACATGATGAATCTCATGCCATCCTGCTCTGTCCCACCAATGATATGAATCATCCCTTTATCCATCATAACCATTCTGTGCAGATTACCAACCAGTTAGTCACTTAGTAGAGCATTCACACTTATCAGATTGACTGTCACAGTATCACAGTGCCTGTGTTCAAAGAATCATTTTTATACTTAAATATGGCCCAACAAATGAAGAAAATTATTTGTCAATACTAGAATAAAACCCATGTTTGAGTGAAAGGTTGTCATACTCATGTATTAGACCAAGAAAATGCATAGCAACACATAATCTAAGGGAACCATAGATACTTAGAGGGGAAGGAGAAAGGGAGAGGGAAAGCAGAGAGGGAGGGATCTAGGGAGACAATCAATAATGCAGCACACTCTTTACCCCACTCCAAAGCCAAATAATACTTTTGCAATCATTTAATTCTGGAAAATTCACAATCTAAATAATTATATTGGTTATGGGGCAAAATATTGAAGAATCAAGAGATGTGTGTGGGCGATGTGAGGGTAATTCTGCTTTAGAAGCAAATGCATATCATATTGTTGCTCAGTACACATTTATGATTGTACAATAACTCAACTCATTAATGAAACATTTTTAAAAAATGTCCCAAAAGTACAAGAGTAGCAATGCTGACAATTTCAACACACCAAAGAGGGCCTGAGCCAACTCACTCAGCTGTTGCACAGGGGTTCAGATTCGGGGCCTGAAAGCATTCACAATTCACCTGCACTCAGGAGCCACACCCTGTCCTGACCCAGCCAACCGCCACACATATCTCTACCCAGCCAAAGCCCGTACCCAACATGTCCCATATATCTGAGCCCATACCCATTCACAAGGATTCCAGGACCCATCATAGTGCACAGGAAGCCTGTGGCAGCCTGTCAGGAAACCCCAGAATCCAGCAGCTTGCCCCACTGCTGTGCTTCTACAATTCAGCAGGCTGCTTCATATCCCCAACAGATTCCAGATCAATTCCCTGGAGTCTATATCTATAAGAGAAACTAAATTCAGAGATTCTGAGGAATCAAAATAGTAAAGGTTCACCTCAAGCTCACAACTCCCCAACCAAGGAACACATGGACAGGGAGTGGGATAAAAACCTAGAAATACTGATCAATGATCTGATTACTAAAAGGAACAATGAACTAAAAGAGCATTTAATGACAGGACTAAGTGAGACAACTCAAGAGATGAAAAACTCTACTATCAAGGAAATAGACATACTGAAAAAAGAAGTAAGAGAGTCAAAATCTTCAGTCAATCACATTAGAAGAATGATAGAATTTAATAACAGACTGAACTTTAAAGAAAACAGAATCTCAGCTCTGGAACAACTGACAATGAAGGTAAGCTGAGTAAGCTTGAGCACATGAATTACAAAATGAAAAAAAAAACCTCACAGAACACGAGCAGAATTTTCAAAATGGCTGGGATGTAATCAGGATACAGGAAGAAATTTAAAAAATATAAAAATATTTTGAATGAAATAAAGAAAAAATTTCCCATAACAAAAAAGAGAGAGAAATGCTCATCCAGGAAGCATAGAGGTCACCCAATATACCTAATCAAATGATAAGTTCACCAAGACACATCATATTCAAAATATATTACAGGGAAATAAAGGAAATAATATTAAGTTTCAAGAGAAAAATAATAAATCACATTCAGAGGCAAACCAATAAGGATCACTTCTGACTTTAGCACAGACTCTAGAAGCAAGAAGATCCTAAGAATATCCAGGAAGGAGATCTTCCAACGTCTGAATGACCACAACCTGCAGCCAAGAATACTATACCCAGCAAAACTCAGCTTCAAATCCTATGAGGAAATAAGTACATTTTACAATAAGATCAAACTGGCAGCATTAATGAACAGAAACCCAGCATTACAAAGAATTCTCCAGACTGAAGAACAAGCAAACCATGCTCAAAACCCACAAAGAAAGGAAATTCAATAAAGGTACACGCTATCAATAGACAACCAAGACAGCACAGAACTTACTAATAAAACACGATGAAAATGAATCACAACCACATAACTATTCTAGTACTGAATGTGAATGGTTTCAATGCATCTGTCAAAAGACACAGATTAGCAGATTGGATCAAAAAACAGAATCCAACAATATGCTGCCTACAGGGGACTCACTGTACAGCCAATAAAATTCACAGATTGAGGGTGAAAGAATGGAAAAAATTTACCAAGTGTACAGCCCAAGTAAGCAAGCTGCAGTTGCAATACTTATATCAGACAAAGTAGACTTCAAACATAAATTAATCAGAAAAGATAAAGCAGGCCACTACATTCTGGTAAAGAGAACATTACGACAGGAATAAATAACCATATTAAGTGTATATTCTCTAAATGCTAACACTCCCAACTATGTGGACAAATTACTACATGACAAAACCACTGTGGACCTCAACCTGATAATACTGGGAGACATCAACACTCCTCTATTGCCAATAGACAGATCATGAAAGCAAAAAAAAAAAAAGATAATAATAATAACAAAGGAATCACCAGGCTAAACAATGCCATAAATCAAATAGACTTAACAGACATCTATAGAATATTCTACCGCAAATTGGGTGAGTATACCTTCTTCTCAGCAATGCATGGACCCTTCTCCAAAATAGATCATATTCTAGTTCACAAAGGAAATCTCAGAAAATATAAAAAGTAGATAGTATTTCATGTATCCTATTAGAACACAATGCCATGACTCTAGCAATTAGGAGCAAAAATCATAACACAAAACACACATATACATGGAGACTGAATAGCACCCTATAAATGAAAAACGGATCTAAGAAGACATGAGA
>PVKS010052930.1:0-10513 GCA_004027875.1 Aplodontia rufa
CCATATAAGGAACAAGTTTTGGCATATGTTTTCCCTCCCATTTATAAAATGCCCTATAAATTATAAGCACATACTCACAAATTAAAGAGAGACTACCTTGTAGGACTAGTTACACTTTTAGTTATAAAACAGTTGGTGCTCACGTAAGCTAAGGTGTGGGATTTCTAAGGGAAAAAGCTATACAATAATGGTACTGAGTGAAATGGTAAGGCATTCTCATAAATATTTTATATCACATGGTGCGTATAAGAGTAATAACACAATTCACAGAAGTGCTTGCACTGTTCAGCAGGGCTTCCTGCTCCTCCATTAGGTTGCTATCAACCATGTGTATCAGGATCTATGTCTAGGCAAGGACCTCAGAGGCTGGGAGGCTTTGGCTAGCACATATAGCATCTTCCTTCAGATACTGGGCAGGTTCCATGGGACTGAACATTGCAACCTGACACCATCCAGGGATCCTACTCTACCCACACATTAATTTAAAATCTGGGGAGTTTTTAGAAGAAAAGCAAGTGTGGTCCTTACCAAACACCTGATGGGATCCACAAAAGATAAAAAACTGTAAAAATGCTTGGAGTCACACTATTGTGGCCAGTTTGAAGGAAGGACAAAGAGGTTCTTAAGAGGAGATACATGCAAGGGAAAGAAGAGTTGGGGTTTGATTCACATCCAGTTACCATAGTTGAAGGACACCTCAAGATCAAGGTTGGAAGGAGTGTTTTGTTTTGTTTTGTGATTTAGTTTAGATTCCATGGACATCAACTATGTGAAAAAGATTTAAATTCATATAGGAAATGAACCCAGGAGGGTGAGAGAGATGAGACCTAGAAGAGACAAAGGGTGACCCATAGAACTTCAGCAAGCTCCCATGCCTGGGAGTGAGCCTCCTCCCATCAGCATAGAATGCTCCTGCATATTTTCTCACCCAAGCGGGAGGAAGTTGCAGCTTCTAATTACCAGCTGTGCCAGGTAGTGACCTAGACTTACTGGACAAGCAGTCTTGAATGCAGAGACAAAGATCTTGGACAGAACAGAGAAAATGGAGCTACTGGGGTCTTAAGTGATTCTGCTAGAGATGTTGGGCTCCACCCAGACCTTCCTTAACAGGTGGTCTCATTACCCTGCTATGGGTGCTGGCTGACAATCTGAGCTTTCCCCTCCTCAGAAATTTACCCTTGTACAAAAAAAGAAGCCTTTTGGCTTTTTAAGCTATCTCTTCTCTTACCCCTATTTCAAACATACTCAGACCAATACAAAGTTTGAAATATGGGTCCTGTAGTCTCAAGGCATGACTGAATATTAAGGTGCAGTCTTTGTTCTAGAATTTCATCTTGACATTGATCCAGAAGAAATTAGACTTCAGCAGATACTACAATCTTTCCAGATTCCCCCACACCCTGTCTCTATGGAACATCCCCGACAAATTACTTCAAGTGGATATTTCAGTTCAGCTCAGCTTTGGAAGAAAACTCAGTACAGTTTTTAAGATGTTGGCTTGGGAATGGTGTGATGAAATCTCAAGGACCTGGTCTCCGACAGCCTCCATGACAGTGTGTGTCTCTGGCTGCTCAACTGCTTGAATCTGTACGGAGAAAGCTCTATTGTTCTTGCTTTCTTATTGTTTGCATTTGTGGTACTGAGGATTGAAACCAGAGGACCTATGTCATGTTGGGCAAGCACTGTACCACTGGGTTACATCTCCAGCCAAAATAATACATTGTTTTGAAGGATGTTAATGATTAAGGCAGTTTAGCAATGAGGTCATCCCAAAAGAACCTTCTCCTTTAAAAGATCAGAGCGATTTAGGACCTGATGGATCAAGAAAGGAGAGCCAGGACTCAGATTTGGAGTTTAGTTCCAAGGGAGGATGTCTCAAATTTATGCCCTCTCAGACTTAGGACTGATTCATATATAAATAGAAATATCCAAGCATTCTTAGAAACTTTAGGTGGAAGTGTAATGTATAATAATACTTTGAGAGTATTATTATACAATAATATTATTATACAATAATATTATACAATATTATTATACAATATTATTATACAATAATACTTTAATAATATTATACAATAATATTATTAGACAATAATACTTTAATAATAATATTATTATACAATAATAATATTATTAGACAATAATACTTTAAAGTTGTTTTTTAAAATGGTAGATGATATTTAAATTTAACTTATTTTAAAAGAAATAAAACATGATAACTGCCATGTCAGTCACATTTCAGTTTTCAAGAGCTGTTGATCAGTGGCTACTCTGTTGGGTGGCACAGTTAGAAATCAACTCTGTCTTTGGAGAATAATCTACTGGGCAATGTTACTCTAGGATTTCTGTCATAAAAGGGTGGAAGCTTAGCTCTACTTTAATTTGTCAAATCCAAACACCCTATCTATCTCCTGCTCAGGCCTCAGGGATTCTAAGTGGATTTTAGTGGCTTATCTATACCTTATTTAATGGACTTACTTAATAATTATTAAGTTCCATCCATGAGTAAAGTAATATAGATGATTTAACAACAACATAAGATAAACTTTCTGTTTTTAGACATATAGAGAAAAAATCTCTCAAATATCTTTGAAGAGAAAATGGAGAAGTAGTATTAGAAGTCATTTGAAACTGCAGTTGTCATATTGTTGGAATTGCCTCTTAAAGCCTTTCTTTGATGAGCAACATACTTTATACATAGTTGATCATATTATGTTTATCTTGGTTTCTTGAAGCAATTTTGTCTGAAAGGCATTGCCCAGTCTACTCTAGTGTGTGAATTATAAAGGTCACTTTCTATCTTTGGGACTATGGATAGGAATTGTCCTAATCCCATGAATATCATATGATTAGTGTCTATCCTACCAAAAGAGATAACGCACATCAACTATTCAATGTCATGTCTATGGATATAAATGATTAAACATAAACGTATTTAATTGTATTATACCAAAAAATTCCTTTTGGGTGCAGCTTTTTTTTTTTTTAATCTAGAAAAGGAACTCTGTCATAACTTAAAACCTCTGTCAGAAATTTACTCTTTGGCTGAAAGATGTGCAATATAACCCAACAAAGTGAGGACAGGGCAGGGCAGGGGATACAGCTGAAGAGAGTAGAATGCAAATCAAAACCCACTTCACTAAAGTCATGTTGCAACCCACGCTGTGGAAGAGAGAGAAAGGAAAGAAAGAGAAAAGGGAGAGAAAGGAGAAAGGGAGACAGATGTATAGTTACAGATGTGGCCGGTTATTCTCTTAACCCTGTGAGATGATTAGACTAAAGTCATTCATGGTAACTCCATGTCCCTTGATGGTTGATTCCTTTCCACATTGGAAATATAATTAATTTGTGATTATTTTACCATGAGAACAAAACTGCTGGTGAAGCGGGAAAAAGGTAATTTTGGGTTTCAGGTTGTGGAAGAATTTTAATACTCTAATTAATGGGTACCAACTTTTGTAACCATCCAAATCACTTGGGGAAAAGGGATGAAGAGGTTTCAAGTCTTACCATAATTTTTTCACGCCTAGTAGGTTGGTATGAGGCCAGATCATGTGCATTGCTGTCAAGTTCCAAAGTAGCAGTCATCACACTACTGTAAATCACTTTGGTGGTTTAAAAACAAACCCAGGAAATGAATGTTGCTTTGCTTTCCCAGAGTACAGTTCAGCCTGGCTGAGAGGTGGTGCATGTGTATCATCCCCAGGATGCTATGGACACTGAGAATGGCATTGTTCAAATTATCCACCTGTCCAGGAGCATGCCCTCCTTGACAACTTCCTTTCATTTTTAATACATTTTATTTTTAATTTTTATATTATTATAAAGCAAAAATATACAGAGATATAGCAAAAGAAAAAATATTCACAAAACAGGGCTGGGAGTAAGGTTCAGTGGTAGGATGTCTGCCTAGTATGCCTGAGCCCTGAGTTCAACACCCAGCACTGCAAAAAAGCAAAAACGAAAAACAAAAATGTGAAAAACCTAAACAATTAACAAAACCTCACAAAAGGAATGTTCAACTTAATAAACGCTTATGCGGCAAACACTGTTGTTACCACATGATCCAGAAACAGAACTAGGGATGTGCTTAATCTCAAAGATTTTTTTCTAAAGCAATATGAACTGTGTTTTCTCTGATCTATACTTGCATGCTAATAAAGATGTCTTAGAAAACTACCTGATTGCTATAGATATTTTTGTGGAAGAGATTCATTACAAGTAAGTCCTGGGACTGGAGTGGTGGCTCATCGGTTACAGAGCTTGTCTGGTATGCTCGAGTACATGAGTTCAAAACCCAGCACCACATACACAGCAAGGTGATCGAGGAATGAAAGTCACATGAAAAACTAAATAAAAAATTGCCTCCCTTTTTCTCTCTCTCTCTTTCACTGTCACCTTTCTTATAAAAAAAAAAAAGAAGAAGAAGCAAGTTCTTGGCAAAACACATGATAAAGAGCCTTTGATAAAATCTGGATTTTTATCAAACATGTACATTGATAAGAAAAATAAAGTATTGATATAAGCAAACAATTGCATAGGCAATTATATGAAAGTGACTGGGAAAAGTTAGTGTACAACTTTCAAGTGAAAGACTTCCAGCAGAGTAAACAGATTGAATAAAGCCTACCTAACAACTATTTATTCCAAGACATAGTCATATGCCACAAAGGGCACTTTGGTCAACAATCGATCGCATATGTGACAGTGGTCCCTTCAGATTATAATGAAGCTAAAAATTCCTGTTACATAGTGACATCACAGCCTTATCACGCCGTGGTAGAACATTATTCACAGAGTTGTGGTGATGCTGGTGTAAATGAATGTATTGCTCTGCTGGTCACATGAACGTGTAACACAATTATAAATAGTGCAAAATATTTGATAATAAATGATCATGTTACTGGCTTATGTATGTAGTGTACATTTTTTTCATCATGATGTTATTATCTATCCCCACTTACTGAAAAAGTTGGCTGTAATATAGTTCACCATGTTGTACTGGTAGCAGGTTTGCACATCTTGTTTACTGTATTTTTTTATTGCACTGAGAGGTCAGTTGTGTGATTGATCTATACTGTCCAGGCTTGTACAAGTGTACCCTACTATGTTCTCCAAAAATGAAATCCATGAACAACACACTTTTCAGAATATGACCTTGCTTAGCAGTACAAAACTGCAAACCTGGTAGTAAATTGCCAATCACTAGACAAAAATAAGTCAATAATCCTTCTCTTAATTCCACTATAAGATTTAATTTATAACATTTACAATTAAATGCAATGAACTGAAGAAGTGAAGAAGGTCTTGTCTCTGCAGTGTATTAAACACATCGGATCGGTAATTCACTGGGCTGGCATTTTATGAGGTGCTACTTAGAAATTATGTCAACTTGGCCCTTCAAAGGAAATCATCAGCCATCTGAGCGGGGGAAGTAAAGGGTAAAATAGCTTCATTTTTCTGTCATTGTCATTGGGTCAAAGGTGAGTTTAGATTTTTTGAAGCATTATGTTATTAGTGAACAAAATATCCATACAATCCTTTTCCATATTCCCCTTCATTGCTTTGTTAGGCAGTTAGTGTGGCCATTTAGAGGGCATTGCCAGGGATCTGTCTGTACTTGAGACAGTTTCCCAAGACTCCTATTAAACAGCAGAAGACTTCTGCTCTACATTTCTCGATGATCTATATATGTCCTAATGAAAGCAGAGGCTTAGGGTGTTTGAATATCTAGGTCAAGTTTCATTTTCCCCAGAGCCTATTTGTCTGCAGCATGGGCCATGGCCATTCAGGAGCACACACATATGAATCTCCTTCTCCCTTGATGTCTGTAAAATCCATGCTTTTGTGGTTAAAATGCTAGCTACACTAGTTGGAATGCCAAAATTAGCTGAAGGGGTGACTATTTTGCTAATGCACACTTTTATTAAGATAAATTGGTTAATGTGCAGTAGACAAGTTAGATTCAAATACAAGTCCTACCCAAATTAGCTGTGCATCCTTGAGCTAGTGACTTAACTTCTCTGATTCTGACTCTTGATCTTTAAAAATTAGAGTAATACCAAATATATTTGAGTACTGATATGAAGATGAAAAATGACAAATGAAGTTTCTACATGATTCCTAACTACAAGAACTTGGCCCACTCTGACATCTATCCATCCTGCCTTACCATTCAGATTCAGAGTGAACATGGCATGGAGGTAATAATGGAAGGAGCAGAAGGTTCAGGAATGCTTTAGTTCATGCATCTCAAAATTGAATGTACAGGACTGGAGTGATGGCTCAGCGGTTGGTTGGAGCACTTGCCTGGCATGTGCAGGGGGATGCAGGTTCAAACCCTAGCACCATATATACAATTAAATGTAGGATCGATGAAAACCAGATGAAAAACTACGTAGAACTGATTTTCTCTCTTTTTCTCTCTCAAAAAAATAATTTTGAATGTGCAGATTCAACAGCTCTTAAAGCACTGGTTCTGATCTGATAGTTCTGGGTAGAACTTCAGGTCTTGCATTTCTAATGAGTTCTAGGTTGGAACATTGAATAGTGAAGGAGAACATGAGGCAAGAAAAGGAAGAGTAAGTCTTTCCGCATACCCTGCCTGGGGCAGCTAGGACATGATACAAGGAATGGGAGGTGCTCGAAAGAAGGGAAGGATATTCCAAGGGGCGCACAGTAAGTGACTTCTCCATATTCCACTGTCCTTTTCAAATATATCCATGTATGTCCATATCATGCCTGCCGCAGTCAGTCAGAGAGGCAGCTGGTTCTGCCTCAGCAAGCAGACATTCCAGCTTTGCTGTGATATTGGATCCTCAGTATTCTCTCCTGCTTATCTGGAACAGGAATCTAGAGAGCTGATACCAGGCTAATTGTGTGCATGAAGCCTGATTTCTGCATTATTGCCAATTCCCATCTCTTCACGGGTGGTCTGGGAACCTCAGACTGAAAAACGCCTTCCAAAAGCCTTCCTGGATCTTCAGTGCTGCCCAAAGGGAGTTGGAGGCTGGGAGTATGTGTGGATTCTACCGCAAAGGAGGAGGCAAGGGCTTTAAGCCTCTTCACCCTTCCTCAAGAGCTGGAAGCTAAAAATGCATTGACATGAGAAATCAAATTCTCCATGGCAACGAAATTGTCATGCTAGAAACATACAATCTCAACTTACACAGGCAAGCATCTCCAAAAAATGCATTCGACTGAGGAAAAGGATTGAAATTTCGAGGGACAAATGGTAAACATGACTGTTTGCAAATTGTATTTAGAAAAAAATAAAAGAAGATGGGAAAGAGAAATAGAAACCCTTCCTCTCAAGGGGCAAAAGATGTCTTTTCCTATTTGCCTTTTAATCATTTGAAGAAACTTAAATCCTTCCCCTCGTTTTCAAGGTCTAAGCCACAGCTCAGCTCAGCGGCTTCACGCCCTGCCACCAGCTTCTGCACTTCCCGCTGACAGTAAGTGCTTCTCGCAGCCCAACTGACTTAATGCCCAGATCAAATGCTTTCTTGCCACAAAACAAATCACATTTGACAAAGATAGATCCTTCCTAAGCCACAATTATATAGATTGACTTGGCAACCTAAGTCAATGGTGATCTGACCCCAGTTAAATGTATTTTGTCATTTTTTTCAAAAGTAATTAGTTCTCTTTCTTGCTTTTCATTTTCTTTGTGTGAAATGAGAAGGAGGCCAAAGGGTGTGTGGAGCAGAGAGAACACAAATTCCATTTGGCAAATCCCTTCCACTGATGAGCTAGCAGTGTAGAAACTATTATAGTTAGGTATAAACCATCTAATCCCCCACCTCATGCTGTGGACTTCCCAGAATTTGATTGGCACAACAATAGCTCAGGTCAACAGCTGTTTTCAAGGGTGCTTTATTTATTTTGTTCTTGCTCAGAAAGATTAGTTTATCATCCACGGAACTCATTACACTTGTTTTACTGAAGGTTAGAGGGAACTCGTCAGACATCTGTGCCCAGTACAACCTTCTCTATAATCTGCCCTTCAGCTTTGGAAGGATCACTGATTCCACCAATGATAAATTTACCAGCTATGTATACTTTCTGAGTGCAGTAAGATGTCTGTACTTGAGTACCTTGAACACGCTGGAGGCAAAGTATCCATCGATTATCCATCATCAATGCATCCCAAAGGTATATATGGTTCCGGGAGAATTCAGCAATTTAAATGTTGCTCAAGGACCTGCAGAGAATTTCACCTGTGTGAAATAACCCAGCAGTCATGAGCTATAATGATGCCATTGAGCATATGCAAATCTATTAAGAAATATTTACTTTTATAAAAATCATGAGTTTTATAATTTAGATTTCATCTTTGGGAGAACATCAGAAAGTTTTTTGACAAGTGGGTGGAAAGTTGGATGGAATATAGAAGATGGAATTCATTAAATACTCTGACAAATGAAAAAGAATGAAAAAATAAAATATATTAAGAAAAAGTTCCCTTCCCACACAAAAATCCTTGGAAATCATAGTACAGTATATTCTATCAACATCATCCTAGGACACTTTTGAATGAATCAAATTAATGATCATTAGTTCTCTAGAAGGATGCATCTATCATTGGATTTTTCTATTTTATGGTAGATTAGATCTCAGATACTTTATGTTAACTTATAAATGCCCATCTCATGGAGAAGATTATCCCCCAAATTTCATTAGGATATAAGATATAGTGATGATTGGGTTAAAGTGTCAGCTTAATTGGATTAAGGGACACCTAGAGAAAGGGTGATGTGCTATCTCTTGTATCCAGAACAGATTGGAATAAATCAACAGGTTGAGTGATGCAGATAATGTCTTCAAGAATGTGAGTGCGCCCTATTCAATATTTTGAATGATGAGATAAATTAAAAAGGCAGAGAAAAGGTGAATTAGCTTTTTCTACTGGAGTGAGACATCTGTCTTCTCCTGATGTTGGACATCAGAACACCTTAGTCCCTTCAGCTCTGGAGCTTGCATAGGCAGTCCCCAGATTCTCAGTTGGCTCACCCAATCCTCAGGCCTTTGTGCCTACGCTGAATTACATGGTTGGTTTTCCTGGTTTTCAAAATTCAAAGCAGAATAGGATCCATAATCATGTGAACCAATTTCCATAATAAATCTCTTCTTACATACCTATATGTAGCCTATTGATTCCATTCTTCTGGAAAACCGCAATACTGACATTAACTAGTCTTATAGCTACTTAGCAATTTATTTTAATATCCTTTGCTTTTTCATCAAAATATTTCTGAATACACAGGTCACCAAAGCAATCCTTGAGCAAACTTTATATCTCATTGTTTCCTTCCTTAATAAGTTGAGTAATTTTGTTTGGGTTCATTCTGAATTTGTATGGGAGCTATGAGTTTACCCTCTTGATAATTGTACATTGACATCAAGTATTTCTCACCTATTTTAAACTATTCCCCATAGATAATAAAAGTGAATGTATACATTGAGCCCTGATCATTAAGAATTTTAATCTATCATTATGTTTGTGTGTATGTGTATGTGTGTGTAGAACCTAGTAGTTCAATGTTTAGAAGGAGAACCGTCTTTCCTTTTAAATTTTTTTATTAAGGAGTTAAGTTATTATACAATCATAAATGCATTAAAGTAACAAAATGATATGCATTTAGTCTTAAACCAGAATTACCCCTACATCACCCATACTCCAATCTCTTGATTCTTCTATATTTTTCCCCTAAAGCAATATAAATGTTTAGATTGTGAATTTTCCAGAATTAAATAATTTCTTAATTATTATTTGGATTCTCAGGGGGGTAAAAAGTGTCACTTTCTTAACAAGACTCCTAAGATGCAAAAAAAAAACCAAAAAACAATCAATAAATATGATGTCATCAAGTTGAAAAAATTCTTTAGAGCAAAATACACAATAAAGAGAATGAAAAGAGAGGCTACAGAATGGGTGAAAATCTTTGGCACCTGCTTCTCAGAGCATTAATATCCAGGATATACAAAGAACTAAAATAAAGTTACTACCAATTAACACCCTTCCCAAGATCCAATCAAAAATAGGCAAATGAAGTAAAAAGACATTTCTCGTAAGATTTACAAATGATCAACAAATACATAAGAAAATGTTCACCATCTTTAGCAATTAGAGAAATGCAAATTAAAACTACCCTGACATTTCACCTCATTCCAGTCAGAATGGCACTTATCAAGATGATAGTAACAAAAAATGTTGACTCGAATATGGGGAAAAGGGTACATCCACACATTGTTGGTGTGATTTCAAATTGATGGAACTACTCTGGAAAGCAGTATAGAGATGCCTCAAAAAACTAGGACTGGAATCTCAATTTGACCCAGTTATTCCATTTCTCAGTATATATCCAAAGGTTTTTAAGTCAGCTTACTACTGTGATGTAGCCACAACAATACATATAGCAACACAATTTGCATTAGCAAAGCTATGGAGCCAACCTAGGTGCCCTTCCATAGATGACTGGATAAAGAAAATGTGGTATGTATGCAAAATGGA
>PVKS010052931.1:0-10563 GCA_004027875.1 Aplodontia rufa
ATGACCATCAGCTACTTAAGATAACATAATTCTAGACTGAGAGACCCTACTAACAAAACTGAGATGGACAGTGACCATCTGTTCCAAACATGTGGAGAGACAACCTCAGTGAACATAGTTCCAATTTTTCAATAAGAACCTTTTTTTCTCCAACCCTCCCCCCCCCCGTTTTTTACATCTATTTGGGTGCCATCTAGAGATGATGGTTCATGGACATATAAGCATACTACCTGGTTTTATTGTTATTTTATTTTGTTTTTTGTATTATTTTGTTTTTGTTGTTTTCTTTCACAAATTTTCCTGTATTTATTTTTCATTTTTCCCTTTTGTTTTTTTAATCTACACTCCCTTATTTCTGAGCATTTTCTTCAATGTAAGTACTTATTCTTGTCCTGACTGCTGAGGGTGGGGATATTCATCAGTACATTTAGTATTTGAAATGTATTGTGCCCCAGTTGCAAAGTTTTCCACCACTTGCCTCTAAAATATAGTATCACCCAAATTCTATTAGTATCTTTTTCACCCTTCCTCTACTTGAGTACCTCTGTCTCTTCTCCCTGTGTTTTGTTTTATTTTATTTTTTCCAGGAAAACTTTCACCTCCTCTACTTTTTCTCTCTGTTCCTGCTCAGATATTATAACTTCCTCTCTTTCCTCTCTAACATCCTCGTACATTCCCTTCTCTCTCAGTATCTATAAACTTATAATCTCTTAACTCGAATTAGTTTATACAATTTAACCCCCCATCATTAAAGCTGTGTAACCATTACTGCTGTGAATTCCAAAATCTATAACTATCAGATGCTTTGAATCCTGACATAGGTGATGAATGAATCCTATTCTCCCCAAAAGTAATGGCTAACACTATCATTTGTTTCATAGGTGGAATTTAATATTGTAATAGATATACTCAGTAAAAAATAACCAATTTAATACTGTTTGTTTTAAATATTGATTGTTCATATTGATGGACTCCCATTAGCTCATTTGGAGCTGGAAATCTTACGGGACTCTAGCAGTTCACATTTAGGGATTTGGGTTCTGAACTCAGTTTTACTGACAATACCCCAACCCTAGTAAGGGATGAGACAAAACCCAATCCAGCAGCAAGGACTCAAGGAAGAATAACCAGAAAGAGATCTTGGGACAAAAGGCCAATTCAATTCAAGGAGTGAGAAGAAGCCTTCACTTGCCCAGGACTCCTGAAGGCACACTGGACACCCCCAAGGACCCCACACCCAGACAGTACTCAGCAGTCACACACACCTGTCAGGTCCAGATATTGGGTCCATCCCCACCACCAAGGATCCCAGGTCCCAGCATGGTGCATAGGCATTGGTTCATTGAGGCCATTTCCACATCTCTGGGACCCTAGGTCATAGCAGCACACCCCTATTACTTAGCTTCAATAAAACAGTAGTCTGCCCAAAATCTCACCAGGTTCCAAATGTGAGTCCTTGAACCTAGATCCAAAAGGTACAGCAAAACAAGGCTCCAGGAAGGAGCAGTTTTCTGCAAGAAGGTGGTCATCACAGAAGTGGCGTCTGAACTGACCATTTGTCCTTCTAGGAAGAAGCAATCAGAGACTTGTCTTGTTTCCACATAGGGAGCCCCAATTAAAAGATCCAGAAGAAGCTTTTCAAAGATGAAGAATCAAAATAGAAGAGGTTCACCTCAAAACCACAACACCCCTACCAAGGAGCCCATGGATAGGGAGTGGGATGAAAATCTAGAATAAAATGTCAAACAATCTGAATATTAAAAGGAATAGTGAACCAAAAGAAGATTTAATGAAGGGACAAAATGAGAAAACTTAAGGCATGAAAAGCTCTATTACCAAAGTAATAGACATACTGAAAGAGGAAGCAAGGGATCTAAATCTGCAGTCTGTCACATTAGAGGAAGAATTTAATAATAGACTAATTTCTTTAGAAAACAGAACCTCAGCTCTTGAAGAAAGAACTTCTGACAATGAGGACAGGCTGAGTAAGCTTGAGCACACGGATGACAAAAAAAATTCCTAGAACATGAGCAGAATTTTCAAAATGTCTGGAATGAAATTAGAAGAAACAATATAAGAGTAATTGGGATACAGGAAAAAAAATCAAAACTCAAATGAATGGTATAAGGAACATTCTCAACAAAATCGTTAAAGAGAATTTTCCCATTAAAAATAGAGTCTGATATGCTCATTCAGGAAGCTTATAGGACACCCAATAGGCCCAAAGAAATAAGAAGCTCATCAAGAAGATCAAAATTCAAAATGTACAACAGGGAAATTAAGGAATCAATATTAAAAGTTACAAGAGAGAAATGCCATATTACATTCAGAGGAAACCAGTAAGGATCACATCTGACTTTTCAGTTCAGACACTGGAAGCAAAGAGATCTTGGAAGGAGATCCTTCAAAATCTGAATGACCACATATGCAGTCAAGAATACTATAACCTGCAAAACTCAGCATCAAATTCAAAGGGAAAAAAGAAATTTCATGATAAGATCAAACTTGCAACATTCTTGAACAGTAAACCAGCAGTATAAAGAATCCTCAAAGATAAATCTCCAGATAGAAGAACAAGTAAACACTCTTCAAAACACACAAACAGGAAATTCAATAAAGGTTTTCACTATCAATAGACAAGCAAGACAGCAGAGAATTTACTAATAAAACATGAAGACTATGAATCACAACCACATAACTATCCTAACACTGAATGTGAATGGTCTCAATGCACCAATCAAAGGATAGATTATCATATTGGATCAAAACACAAAATCCAACAATATACTGCTTACAGGAGACCCTACAACTGTGGTTATAGCCAATGATATCCACGGTTTAAGGGTGAAATGATGGGAAAATACCTGCGAGGCATACGGCCCCAGAAAACAAGCTGGTGTTGCAAAACTTACATTGGACAAAGTAGAGTTCAAACATAAACTAAACATGATAGATAAAGAAGGCCACTACATCCTAGTAAAAGGAACATTGCAACAGAAAGATATAACCATAGTAAACTTATACTCTCCAAACATGAATGCTCACAACTATGTGGAAAAATAACTCCATGACAACTCCAGAAATCAAATGGACTTAATACACATCTATAGAATATTCCACCCCAAATTGGCCAAGTATACCAATTTTCTAAGTATACTGAGATGGAGGGAATGTCAAGGGAGGTAGGATAGGGAGGGATTTAGGGAGATAATCAACAATATAGCATACTATTTACCACTCCCCCAAAAGAAGCCAAAACATACTTATGCAATCATTAAATTCTGGAAAATTAACAATCTAAACAATTTATCAGTTGTAGGGAGGAAATATAGAAGAATTAAGAGGCTGGGGTTTGGGTGATGTGGAGTTAACTCTGGCTTAGGAGCAAATGCATATCATATTGTTACTTTATATGCATTTATGATTATACAAAATCTCAACTCCTTAATAAAAACAAAACAAAGAAAAACTGTACTCCTCTAATTTAGATAACCTGGAAGACACAGACAAATACAACATCCGCAAATTAACATAGGGTGATAGTGAAAGCCTAAAATACCCAATAACAGACATCAAAACCAATATAGCAATTAAAAGTCTTCCAAATAAGAAAAACCCAGAATCCAATGGATTCTCTCCTGAGTTTTACAACATCCGTGAGGAAGAGCTAAAATCTTTCCATATTAAGATGTTCTAAGAAATGAAAAAGGAGGGAATTCTTCCAAACACTTTTTATGAGGCAACCATAACTCTGATACCAAAAACCAACAAACACACAACAAAAAAAGAAAACTACAGAACAATATCACTGATTTAACCATATTAAATCCTTAATAAAGTTCTAGCAAACCGCATTCAAAAACACATCAAGAAGATATTTCATCACAATCTGGTGGGCTTCAATACAGGGAAGAAAAGCTGGTTTGACTTATACAAATCAATCAGTATGATTCATCACTTAAGCAGAATTAAGGACAAAAACCATGTGATCATCTCAATACATGAAGAAAAGGCCTTCAATAAAATCTAGCACCCATTTATAATCAAAACTCTGGGGGGGAAGTAGCTTATCTTAACCATGTAAATGCCATATGTGACAAAACCACAAGTAATATATTACTAATAAAAGACTGAAAGCATTTCCACTAAACTCGGGTACAAGACAAGGCTGCCTGCTCTCACCACTTTTATTCAATACAGTCATTGAGACCCTAGCTGGAGCAATCAGGCAAGAGAAGGAAATCAAAGAGACAAGAATAGGAAGAGAGGAAGTCAAACTCTCCCTTTTTGTTAAGGGCATGATCCTATATCTTGAAGATCAAAAAAATTCCACCAGAAAACTACTTGAGCTTATAAACAGATTTAGCAAAGTGGAAGGCTATAAGATCAACACCCATAAATCAATAGCTTTCCTATATGCTAACAATAATAGTGCAAAAGAGGAAATCAGTAAATCAGTCCCATTTATAATATCCTCAAAAAGAATAAAATAATTGGTAATTAATCTTATAAGGGAAGTAAAAGCTCTCTACAACAAAAATTATCAAATACTGAAGAAAGAAATTGAAGAAGACAAAAGAAGATAGAAAGATGTTCCATGCTTTTGGTTAGGCAGAATGAATATAATTAAAATGGCTATTCTGCCAAAATGCACCTCACAGATTCGATGCAATCCCCGTGAAGATACCATTGTCATTCTTTACATATATAGAAAAAGCAATTTTCAAATTCATTTGGAACTACAAGAAATGCAGAATTGTCAAAACATTACTAAGCAAGAAAGATGAAACAGGTGACTTCGCAATACAAGATCTAACACAATACTATAGAGCTTTAGTAATAAAACAGCATGCTACTGGTATCAAAATAGGAGTGACAACCAATGGAATAGAACAGCAGACTCTGAGACAAACCCACAAATCTTTAAACATCTGTTCTCTGACAACAGCAGTCAAAATACAACATGGACAAATGGCAGCCTATTCAACAAATGGTTCTGGACAAACTGGACAGCCACTTGCAGGAAGTTAAAAATATATCCTCATCTCTTACCTTGCACAAAAATCACATCTAAATTGATCAAGAAACTAGGAATTTAACCAGCTACCAAACAAGTGCTAGAGGGAAAGTTAGGACCAACACACCAGCATTTGAGAGTAGGCAAAGACTTTCTCAACAGGACTCCCAAAGCAAAAATAATGAAAGTCAAGAATTAATGAGTGGGATGCCACTAAAGTAAAAAGCTTTTGTTCAGCCAAGTTAATAGTCAAAACTGTCAAGAGAGAGAACCTACTGAATGGGAGATAATCATGGACTGTGTTTCCTCCTACAGGGGACTAATATAAAAAATGTGCAAAAGAACTCCAAAAGCTTAATATCAAAAGCACAAACCATCCAATCAGTAAAAGAGCCAGAGAGCTAAACAGAAACTTCTAAATAGAGTAAATCAAGCAAGCCAATGAATACATGAGAAAGTGTTCTAAATCACTAATAATCAGATAAATGCAAATCGAAACTATATTAAGATTTCACATCAGTCCAGTCAGATTGACAAAGATTTAAAAAATAAACAATAACGTGTTGTGGGGAGATAGGATCACTAGCACACTGTTGATGGAACTTCAGACCATACAGCTGCTCTAGAAAGCAGTGTGGAGATTCCTCAAAATTTTAGGGATTGATCCACCAAATCCTCTTCTGAGTATTTTCCCAGAGGAGTTTGAATTAGCACTTTCCAGATGTTCATAGCAGTTCATTTTACAATATTTGAATTATGGAACCAACTCAGATGCTCCTCATAGGATGAATGGACCCAAGAGCTCTGATATATCTTGGGTCCATTCATCTATGTATATATGTATATATCACTATATATAGTGATATATATACAGATATATGATACATATATATGTGTATATATATATCACTATATATATATACACATATATATGTATATATATCACTCACACTCAGTGGAGTTCTACTTAGCTATTAGAAACAGCAATAGTATAGCCTTTGAAGGTAAAAGAATGGTAATGGAAGAAATTATGTTGAATGAAATTAACCAAAGCCATAGACTCAAGGGTCAAATGTTTTCCATGATTTGTGGAGGCTAGAGAAAAATCCAGGCTTGGGTGAAAGGTACTAGACTCACCAAAGTCAAAGCAACATATAATCTAGGGCAACCATAGATATATAGAGAAAGTGGGAAAGAAGAGGCAAAAGGAAGGTGAGAGGGATGTCAGGGAGGAATCTAGGAGGAGAATCAACAACATATCTTACTCTTTTCTCCCCTGTGAGTCCTAATCATATTTTTGCAATCATTTAATTCTGGAAAATGCACAATCATATTCATGCAATTATGTCTGTTATTGGGGAAATATAAAGAGTTAAGATACTGGGGAGTGGGTAGTGTGGGGGTGATTCTGGATTAGGATTAGGGGCATAACATATTGTTACTATATATGCATTTATGATTGTGCAATAATGCAACTCCTCAATAAAATTTAAAGAAAAGCAAAAACTCTGAGTTTATATATATATATATATACACACACACACACACACACACACATATATGCTTATACATATATATATGTATGTGTGTGCATGTACAGAGAAGTTCCTCAGCTTATGGTCTGGTTATGTCTGATAAATCCATCTTAAGTTGAAAGTACTAAAAATTGAAAGTGCACTAAGCCTCTGAATATCATAGCCCAGCCTAGCTTACCTTAATTGTTCTGAGAACAGTTTCATTAGTCTACAGCTGGGACAAATCAAGATGACCCTAAACAAAAATGTAACTTTTAAAATATTGGTGTTATAGCAGGCACATGGACCAAGGTTTCAATTTGGCAAAACTGAAGCACCCACTAAATTGTAGAGCAGTGTTTCTGTTTGTTTAAAAGCAGTCTTTTCTTTGACTCCACCCAAACAGAGCTTCCTGACTCAGAGGTTTTACCGGTGCAAATATGTTTTGCCTCCCAGTTAAAGGAGAAGCAGCAGCTGAAGCAGCTTCTTGGGAGAAAACCTGAGCACTCATCAACTCCCTCATAAGGTGAGTCAGGCTGTGGAGAGGACCCAGAGCCCTGGAGCTGAGGGGCATTCAGGGGCATCTGCTAGGGGTGGATTCTTGTGTGCAGAGGAACAAGGTACAGAGAGGGCTGCAGCCCAGGATGGTGATGGCCAGGACATTGGGTAAAGAGAAGCAAGAAGATGGATTAGCATGGTGTCCATATAGTCTATAATTAACAGGATGGGCTTTGGCTGAATAGTGCAGGTTCTGTGCAGGTGCTGTTAGGGTGGACAGAGCACTTCCTGGTAACCTCCATAGCAAGTTACGTGCCACCATCAAGGCAGAGTTTTAGAGCTGGAAGGCAATTTAGAGACCCTCTGTCTAAATCTCTCTTTTCACTGAAAAAGAATCATAATCTCAGCTCTTTTGGTGACTCCATGAGTTACACAGGACTCTGACATTGGAGGAAAGCCAGAATTCTGGAATTCAATGTGCAGACTCCTTCCCAAAATTCCACAGAGGGAAGTTGGGTCTCTAGCCTTGTAACCAGTGGGTGGAGGAGGGATGCTGGGCAGAGGATCAGCTGTCCTGAAGAACAGTACAGCCTGATGAGTCTAAGCTTCCCTGTGGCTCTAGATCCCTCAATTATTCTCAGGCCATGATTCCCCCTTGTCCCCATAGCATCGTACAGAGGTGGCTTTGTCCTATGAGGCTGCCATGCTCTGAGCACTGGCAGAGACTGGCCAGCACTTGGTGTATGGCCTCAGGAGGACCCTGCAAGGCTGGGTTCGCTGTCCTTTTCCATACAGGGGAACTCTGCAGTGGTGATCTGGGCACCATGTAGTTCCACCCACTCCAAGGCACAGTCTCTTCTCCCTGCTCAGCCTTTCCCTGAGCTGGAGACCTCTGGGTCTCCATTAATCTCTCAAGAAAGTTTTGAAATGACTGTTTCTGACTGTGTCTCTCACCTTGGCTTGTCACATGGAAGAGAGAGGAGCTAGCTGAGAAATGGATAGCCATTGCCTGTGTCCCTAAGGCAGGCTGAGTCCCAGTCACCTTCTTGTCACCGCTATGGCCCCTGGTCCATCTCTGATCTGTGACATTTATAACATGGTCTGAGAAGCCAAGACAGGCCCTTGTGTGCTAGTTAAGAGTGGGTGGGTTGGGCCAGGTGTGTTGGCACACACCTGTAATCCCAGGGACTTGGGAGGTGAGGCCAGGGGACCACAAGTTCAATGGCAGCCTAAGCAATTCAGCAAGGTCCTAAGCAACTAAGTGAGACCCTGTCTCAAAACACAAACACAACAAAAAGTGCTGGGGAAGTGGCTCAGTGGTAAAGCACCTCTGGGTTCTAGCCCCAGCAAGAAGAATAAAAAATGGAAAAACAAAAGAAAGGTCTTTGCCTGACAGACATGAGCAGTGTTCATCTTTTTAATCACCTTCCTCCCCACAATGTCATCTGGGGTGTCCTTCTAGTTCCAGTTTTACATGAATTTATATTTAGGGAGAGGTCTAATCTGAGTGTGACTTCACTGTTTCTTGGTGCACTCACCACAGGCAGAAGTCCTCGACTTCAAGTGCAGAGCTTGAACTGTTTGGTTGTCTCTTCTGTGGGAAGTTGGCAGAGATTCACGATTGCTAAGAGTGAATTTACTGTTTCTTCAGGAGTTGTACAACAACAGCATTCTAATTTTTACCCCTTCTTCATTACTACGTGGAGGAACCTGCACAAAGAGAGTACCTCAGCAGTTATACAGAGACGAGCTAAGCGCTGGGTCCTTCCTTGGAATAAGGGGTTACTTCCTTAGCAAGCTCCAAGGGAGCAATTAACCTCCTTCAGGAAGATGGTATTGTTACAAACTAACTACTTGATAGGTTTTGATCATTATCGTTAGAGTTATCTTTTTTATTGATACTCAGTTGGTTTCATTTTTATGTCTTTGGCACCTCTTTGAGGTGGTTTCTGCATTTCTTTGATGGGACCATAGTAATTTTCCATGGCAACCCTGCTTTCTAGTTTAAAAAGGTGTTCCAGACTCGACTTGTGTGTTTCCTGTCCCAGATTTAGAATAAGGCCATAATTTCTTTGGTGGGAAAGAGCTTTAGAATATTACAGCCTAGGCATTAAGTTCATTGCTGCTGGGCTGACCATTGCTTATGCTTTCTAGGGGCATTTCAATAGTGCACATGTGCACGCGCGCACACACACACACACACGCACAAACACGCACACACATACACGCACACACCATGACACCTGACAGCAGTTTGAGATAGATTTTTTTTGCAGGCTTTCTAATCCTCTACCCCTCTAAACGTGGACAGTGAAATTGCTGCTTCTTCATGCCTTCTGGATCAATTCTTTGCATGGGTTTTCCATCACCCACAGTATCATTAGACTCCTTTGTTTCACTTGCTTCTGATTTTCACCAGTGTTTCAAAATATGCTTTTTTATTTATAGCTATATAAACAACAGAAATGAATTCTAAATCAAATAGAAATAAAGTCTACCCAAGTCTAGTTTCTAGTTTGTATCTCTGTCCCCTCCAGCCTGTCCCTCCCATTCTGATTCAATGTTTTTGTTTGTTTAGTTTTGATTATCTTACCATTGTTTTCCACATGTATATGAAACAAATATGTATGTGAAACTCATATTCTTCCTTACTATATGAATGGTAGTGCCTATGTAGCATTTTCTCCATTTTTATTTTTTCACTTAATGACGTATGCTGGAGGCATCTCAGTGGTGCACAGAGATAGTTCTCATTCTTTTTACAGATGGAAAGTACTTTACATGTGAATGCATCTTAGTTTATTCAACTGCCCCCCTACTGAAAGACGTTAGCCTTCTGCACATGTCCTTCTGGATTTGGTTCATTCATCAAAATGCATCCATAGACTATTTGGGATCTTTCTGACTTTCTTAGGTAGGCATTCATAGCTGTAAACTTTCCTCTTAGGACTGCATTTTTAGTGTCCCAGTGATTCTTATATGTTGTGTCACTATTTTCATTTGAGTCTAAGAATTTTTAAATTTCTCCCCTGATTTCTTTTATCACCCATTAATCATTAAAAAGTGTATTGTTGGGGTTGGAGGGGTGGCTCGGCTGTCACAGTGTTTGCCTGGCATGTGCGAGTACACAGGTTCAAACCTCAGCACTATATATACAATGAAGTTTTGAAGCAACGAAGGTCACACGAAAAACTAAATAAAATTGATTCTGTCTTTCTCTCTCACTGTACCTCTCTTTGTAAAAAAAAAAAGGGGGGGGCATTTTTCAAGCTGCGTGTGTGGTGCACAACTGTAATTCCAGCAATTTGGGAGGCTGCAGCAGGACAATTGTAAATTTGAGATCAGCTTCATCAAATTAGTAAGGCCCTGGGGCTGGAGCATTGACTCAGTGGTTACAGCACTTACCTGGCATGAGTGAGGATGCGAGTTCAAACCCCAGCACTACATACATGAAGTGTTGGAGCAATGAAAATTGCAATGAAAAATTAAATAAAGTTGATTCTCTCTCTTTCTCTATCATCCTTCTCTCTCCTT